>JAXCGZ010012152.1:0-7500 GCA_037179515.1 Halocaridina rubra
AAAGAAGAAGAAGAAGAAGAAGAAGAAGAAGAAGAAGAAGAAGAAGAAGAAGAAGAAGAAGAAGAAGAAGAAGCGACATGGCTTTGAAAACCATTAAAACAAATTTTTATATACAAGCAATACAGATGGTCAAAAAAAAAAATCAAATAACTATTTTTTAAGACAATAATTAATAACATTAAATCTTGAATGAGTCCAAAAGTATATACATGTAGTATCTCACATGTTTGTCATTTTTCCAATTAGGATATGAAACCAGCATGAGTTTGTTGCTATTCACTGCCGTTTTGTGTAACTATTTATACCTGTGTGTGGGGGTGGACACAGATACACTGGAGCTGGGGAATCAGAGTTGGATGCCCTGCTGGCCTCAAAAACGGGTTTGCCAATTTTTGAGTCGAGAGCTCTATCCAAAGTCCGAGTGAGAGCAGTCTTTTAGGGCTTAAAATTAGCGGAGGAAGAGATGAAATTTGAGCAACAAAATCAGTTTGAAACTGTCCCTAAACAGAGAAATAACTGCGGTTGGGAATAATATATTTCTAGGTGATAACAACGAACGAGAGAGAGAGAGAGAGAGAGAGAGAGAGAGAGAGAGAGAGAGAGAGAGAGAGAGAGAGAGAGAGAGAGAATAAAATAATCCAGTCATCAAAAAACAAAATTTCCAAGCTGAAAACGCTACCAATGATTCCAAAACGTTATTGAAAACAAGAACCAGTGTATGTTCCGTTTTACGTCACGGACTCCCTTTTTTACCAAGGGCTAGGACGGTTACCCTCTTGCGAAGGACTTGTTTTGGCAGATGTAATCGTTACCCTGAGTGCATGCCCTTGCTAACCTCAGACCGTGACGGGGCGCGAACCCTCGATCTGAAGCCTCAGAGTCGCGGACGCTACCGCTTGAGCCACGGTGACTAATATTAGAGCGCAAAATATGAACCACAAATTGTTGCTATGAAAAGCTTCCCCAAAAGGGCTGAACGAAGGTCGGACTAGAAGGTAGACCGAAGGACAGAGAAAACTAAAAAATAGAGAAAGAGACAGCCCTAAGAAAAAAAAAATACAATAATAAAAAGGAACAGTTTCTTCCAAAATACAAAACGATATGTGATGGATAGTTGCGGCCCCTGTTCATCTCCCACTGAGGAGTGAGAACTTGGTCTCCTCTGCATGCCCTTTCAGATTCAACCTACACCCTCCGGAAAAAAAAAATTATTCGAGGACTGGACAAAATATTATTTTAGGCTTGCCTTCACTGCCACCATGAAGTTAATAAAATGCAAAAGAAACTATATGAGAAAAAGGGAGTACCGAACACGAATAACATAAAGCACCGTTTTATGCGTCATAATTAGTTCAAACTGAAATAGGGGTGGACGCAGATAAGTTGGAACTGGGGATTACAGGTTGGATAACCTTCCTAACGACCTGCTGTGGGCGAAACCTCTTTAGTCACTCCAGAGTTTCTCGTTCTATCACTGTGCTACTGTCGTCCCATTAACATGACAACAACGACATAAAAAGAAACTATTCTTCTCTAGAAATGTTTTATTATTTATTCTATGTATAAAACCAATTTCTCTCCTTCACTTGCATTCAGCGTTCATTCCCTCCTTCACTTGCATTTAGAGTTCATTCTCTTCTTCACTTGCATTCAGCGTTCATTCTCTCCTTCACTTACATTCAGCGATAATTCTCTCCTTCACTTACATTCAGAGTTCATTCTCTCCTTCCCTTGCATTCAGCGTTCATTCTCTCCTTCATTTGCATTCAAAGTTCATTCTCTCCTTCACTTGCATTCAGCGTTCATTTCTCCTTCACTTACATTCAGCGTTCATTTTCTCCTTCACTTGCATTCAGCGTTCATTCTCTCCTTCACTTGCATTCGGCGTTCATACTCTCCTTCACTTGCATTCAGCTTTCATTCTCTCCTTCACTTACATTCAGCGTTCATTCTCTCCTTCACTTGGATTCAGCGTTCATTCTCTCCTTCACTTGCATTCAGCGTTCATTCTCTCCTTCACTAGCAGTCAGCGTTCATTTTCTCCTTCACTGGCATTCAACGTTCATCCTCTCCTTCACTTGCATTCAGCGTTCATTCTCTCCTTCACTTGCATTCAGCGTTCATTCTCTCCTTCATTTGCATTCAGTGTTCATTCTTTCCACTTGCATTCAGCGTTCAATCTCTCCTTCCCTTGCATTCAGCGTTCATTCTCTCCTTCACTTGAATTCAGCGTTCATATTCTCCTTCACTTGCATTCAGCGTTCATTCTGTACGATGATTCCTCATTCAAGCATGACCAACCCCACTCTCATACCCTTTACAGATGCCCTCCCCCTCTTTACAGATGCCCCTCATGCAATGCAAGCAGAGATATCACATTCCCTGGACTCTCTGACCTGCATTACCAAGCTCCCCATTCTCTCACCAGCAAAAGAGTGATTGCATAACACAATGCAAGATTGCAATCGTCAGAAAGTTATGCATACGTAAATATGCAGACATGTATATAAGTTCTGTGTGTATAATATACACAAGCATAGGTCACCTCTCTCTCTCTCTCTCTCTCTCTCTCTCTCTCTCTCTCTCTCTCTCTCTCCTCTCTCTCTCTCTCTTATCTATCTATCTATTAACATACGTTTTCTTGTATTCGTCTCGAAGCTAAACCAAAGCTATGTATACTCTCCTCTCTCTCTCTCTAAACCAAAGGTATGTATACACACATTCTCTCTCTCTCTCTCTCTCTCTCTCTCTCTCTCTCTCTCTCTCTCTCTCTCTCTCTCTCTCTCTCTATCTATCTATCATAACATCTCTTGTACGTCTTACTCCGTATGGTGGGTTCTTCGATTGATCTAATTTGTTATTTGAGCTCTGGTATCATTGTCTTGTTATTCAGCGCCCTCAGAAATCTTTCTCCTTCGTCCACCTCTTCTCTTCTTCTTTTTTTATTTTCTTTTCGTTCCCTCCATCTTGATTGCATGCATTCTCCTGTTTCTTGCCCCCTCGTGTACCCCAAGATCTGGATTGTAGTCAAGGCCCCACAACCCACACGCACACACGCACTCATGCATACACACGCACACACACTTGCATATTCACACACTTACATGCGCGTATATGCCCACCCACAACCCCTTTTCTCTCCTTCTTTGAGTAGGAATTATTCATGATGCTCTCTCTCTCTCTCTCTCTCTCTCTCTCTCTCTCTCTCTCTCTCTCTCTCTCTCTCTCTCTCTCTCTCTCTCTCTTCAAATATACAGAGTACTTTGTATGATTTTATACATGGTGATAAAGATAATACAAAGTAATAGTAATAATAGTAGTAGTAGTTTTACTACTACTACTATTACTACTACTACTATGAATACTACTACTACTACTACTACTACTACTACTACTACTAAGAAGAAGAAGAAGAAGAAGAAGAAGAAGAAGAAGAAGAAGAAGAAAAGAAGAAGAAGAAGAAGAAGAAGAAGAAGAAGAAGAAGAAGAAGAAGAAGAAGAAGAAGAAGAAGAAGAAGAAGAAGAATATTACTATAAATAACAATATAATAATAATAATAATGACTACTACTACTACTAGTACTACTACTACTACTACTACTACTACTACGACGACGACGAAGAAGAAGAAGAAGAAGAAGAAGAAGAAGAAGAAAAAGAAGAAGAAGAAGAAGAAGAATATTACTATAAATAACAATAATAATAACAATAATAATAATAATAATAATAATAATAATAATAATAATAAATTAGTTAAAAAGTCATTTTCAAGTATAAGTATTTTGTCATTTTTTGCTGACTTAAATTTTTATAATTTTATCCATTTAATTTTTTGATAGCAGTGAATCCAAATTTTTATTAATAATTTTACATTACATCCCCTGAAACTATGGGAATTTAATTCTCTTCATTAAAATATTCAATATAGTCAATGACGTCTATTTTCTGCATCTTCTTTTTAATTCTCTATTTTCTGCATCTCCTTTTTAATTCTCTATTTTCTTCATTTCCTTTTTAATTCTCTTTTTTCTGCAACTCCTTTTCAATTCTCTATTTTCTGCACCTCCTTTTTAATTCTCTATTTTCTGCATCTCCTTTTTAATTCTCTATTTTCTGCATCTTTTTAATGCTCTATTTTCTGCAACTCCTTTTTAATTCTCTATTTTCTGCATCTCTTTTTTAATTCTCTATTTTCTGCATCTCCTTTTTAATTCTCTATTTTCTGCATCTCTTTTTTAATTCTCTATTTTCTGCATCTCCTTTTTAATTCTCTATTTTCTGCATCTCCATCTTTAATTCTCTATTCTCTGCATCTCTCTTTTTAATTCTGTCTCTTTGCGACCCTCTCCCGCATTCTATTTAAAGACTTCTTTCTTTCTTTCTCTCCTTTATAAAGTCTTTTTATATGTTCCTCTGCATTCACTTGCATTAATTTTTCATTCTTATACATCCACTTCATCCCCTTTCTTTCATCATCATCTTTCCACCCGCATTGGGGAAATAATCAGTCTTTAGCCATCACGCCAATGAAAAGTAAAGAAACCCGAGTCAAAGAGTATAAAAATATCTTGGTGGTGGAGTTGTCTCCTCCGAGACGACATATAATTAGACAGAAATGACTACCCGGAAAGGAAATTCAACGACATATTTTTAGACAGAAACGACTACCCGGGAAGGAAATTCTAGTTCCAGTCATGGAAAAAACAGAGACACACGTCATAACACATACTCCAATTACCCTTCAGTTGATTACATCATGGGTGAGATGTATTTGTAAAAAAAAAATGTTGTTTGACTTAGGTCTGCCACATGGAATGCAGCTAATTATATAAGCAGAGCAGTGTCCAAAATAACACCCGCAGAATATAAAACGTGCGGATAAAATAAAGCTAACGCTAGAATGGGTATTATTCAAGTGATTGATTGGATTCGGTTTTACGTCACGAACTCCCTTTTCTAATAAGGGCTAGGACGGTTGCCTTCTTCCGAAGGACTTGTTTTGGCAGATGTAATCGTTACCCTGAGTGTATGCCCTTACTAACCTCAGTCCGTGACGGGGCGCGAACCCTCGACCTGATTCAAGTGAACTTATAAAAACACTCTAAAATTTAAGTGCCTTTTTTAGTGTCAAAATGAGTCCTCATTCGAAAGAGAGTCCGAGGACATGTTGGAGATAAGGGATTAAAGCTAGGTGGCCCTCCTAACGCCTGAAGTGGGAAAAAACTCGCGTTATTCGCTTCAAGATGACCTAAAGCGGCCCTTATTAAAAAAATACTAGATGCGGTAAAAATTCTCCACAGAGGGACTGTAAAAGCCCACTGCAACTGAGAATTCCTAATCTCCTGGAATTAGACTATGATATACCCAGAGTTTCTAAATATATCGTTTGTTATGCTTTCTAAAACGAAAATAGTTCTATATTAGACAAGAATTTTGGGAATTTTTAATTTATCACCAATAATGATATCCTTTTTTTTTTCCTTTAGGTTTAATAATGCCTGCTCTCTACAATTCTCAATTTCAAGATGGACTCCCAGGTTCAATATTGGACATGTTCTCCCTTATGGTAGGTACCTCTAGTGTTTATATATATATATATATATATATATATATATATATATATATATATATATATATATATATATATATATATATATATATATATATATATAATCTAAAAATATTCTAATTGTTTTCTAAAACCAAAATTATAGTATATTAACAGAATATTGCAAGATTCTTCAATTTCTCAACGTTAGATATATTTCAAGGCTGGACAGATTCTCAGATGGTTAATACCTCTGGCAAATATAATCCTACAGCACGAGGGAAAAAAAAAAAAAAAAAAAAAAAAAGCGTTTTAGTAGCAATATAAATCCAGCATCGATTCTTAAGTGACCCTCCGTAATGCACGGGGAAGAAAAGAAGAAAAATATGTTATTTGTGCAAAGGAAGAAAAATATAACAAGGTGTTCCGACATTGCAGACACACAAAACGCGATGAGATTACACTTGCTTATTTATTTAAAGTCTTACTTATCATAATCTGAATGCATGAGGAAATACTTAACTGTATTGTTTCATATCTCTGTTAACTTGTAATAAGGTCGGTTTTACCAGTGCAAGAAAGATTTAGATGGGTAATCTTAAAGAAAGAAGAAGTCTACACGCCAGATGAACTTGTCTTTAAAGTTACCACAAAGCAGTTATACATCCTCTGCAATTTAAGACATTGGGAAGCAATCCAGCTCAACATTGTCAGTTCTAAGCCCGATCAATGGAGAATCAATGGAGAGAGTCAGTATCAAGAGGGACCTTCGGCCTTAATATCAGAACCATAACCAATCATTAGTCCCCAAGAGGCAAGAGAGAGAGAAAAAAAAACAGCAGCTCCATGGACATGGAAAGAGCTGGCGATTAAAAAAAAAAAAAAAAAAAGCAGGGAATTTGTAGCTTCGCAGCAAGACACTTGATATCAGAGGAATTCAATAAACACAGCAGCAGCAGCAGTAGTGGGAGTCTCAGGAGAGCAAGCAATATATAACGGTATAAGAAGTGAAGCCTTACGCAAGATGACATTTTAAAAGTTCAACAACTGATGTGCTTTCAGACAAACATGAGCAATGTCTGCGTTGCATGGGGCGCGCGCACACACACACACACACACACACACGAAAGAGAAAAAGAGCATGAAAAATTAGGCCAAAAACATAAGCTAAGGCTGAAAGAGGTACTTAACAGTCTAGCTTGATTCATTATCTTAAAAACTGATGAAATATATAAGGTAATAGGAAAGACCAGTGTAACAGATATTTATAGAATCAGTGCAGATATGGCCTATCTAAATATTCTAAATATAAGCGAGACAACACGTAGAAGAGACAGTGCCTATCTAAATATTCTAAATATAAGCGAGACAACACGTAGAAGAGACAATGCCTATCTAAATATTCTAAATATAAGCGAGACAACACGTAGAAGAGACAGAGCCTATCTAAAAATTCTAAATATAAGCGAGACCACGTAGAAGAGACAGTGCCTATCTAAATATTCTACATACAAGCGACACAACACGTAGAAGAGACAATGCCTATCTAAATATTCTAAATACAAGCGAGATAAAACATAGAAGAGACAGTACCTATCTAAATATTCTAAATAAAAGCGAGACAACACGTAGAAGAGACAGAGCCTATCTAAAAATTCTAAATACAAGCGAGACAACACGTAGAAGAGAAAGTGCCTATCTAAATATTCTAAATACAAGCAAGACAACACGTAGAATAGACACTGCCCCCCAACACATGATGTCAGTTGTTATTCCTTAAAATGTCATTAAAAATAAATATAAAGTGTATTTTATTCGTATAAAATCGTTTAAAATATTATCTGAGAAACACCAGGAGAAAACAAGGTGCCATTTTAATCTTAGAAGTGCAAGGTAAAAAAAATATATTGTGAATAATACACGTATTGGACTCGTATGTTACACTAAATAGA
>JAXCGZ010012152.1:10000-20000 GCA_037179515.1 Halocaridina rubra
TACATATATATAGAACAACACCTCCGTTCTGTGTTCCCCTAGGTGTCGAAAAGTCGACAAAATGGGTAGGAGCGAAGGGACTACGAATTCCCACTAGAAATTTCCCTTGTATATAGACAAATAACTGACATGGCTTCCAGACTGAGGTTAGTAAAGTCATACACTCAAGGTAACGATTACATCTGGCAAGTCCTTTGCAAGAAGGCAGCCGTCCTAGCCCTTGGTAGAAAAGGGAGTTCGTGACGTAAAAAGCTCTGATATTGGAGGATAAACGATTTGTTCTCCTACTCCATATAAGCCCTAGAAAGCGACTAAAAGGGATACTCTCGGTAGTTGAGAGTAAAGAATTCCAACCTTATTTCCTGTATCGTATGAGGAGACTAAAAGGGATATCTCTGGTGAGGTAAAATAAAGCATTCCAACTGTGGAGGATTTCCTATATGTTATTACATATATATATATATATATATATATATATATATATATATATATATATATATATAGAGAGAGAGAGAGAGAGAGAGAGAGAGAGAGAGAGAGAGAGAGAGAGAGAGAGAGAGAGAGAGAGAGAGAATCTCTTCATCCCCGACTTTTGCATTTTTTGACATACAATAACCAATGAAATTTCCGAGGAAAGGCTGAGTAAGATGAAGACCCAGTTACCTGATCTTATTTTCAGCATAGCAGGATATGGCCTCCTACTCGAAATGAATAGCCCATGGCCTCAGACGCCCACTGCGATACTACAACTAGGGGGCTCTTGGACTTGAACAGACTCGCCAGGAGAGCTGGATGTTAAGTCTTTCTTCACATACGGTTCTTTTCCTATCCTTAGCTCTACATCGGATAATTTTCCTTCACATCTGACAAGTCACAACACTCCCCATCTGTTTCTCTTTGCTTTATAATTTTTTAGTGCTCGAACCCAAATAGGGAGATATTCTTTGCCCGTCCCGGTGTCGCAATAAAAAAAATAAGAAATAAAATCTGCCTTATATTATTTTATAATCTTTCCTGTAACAGTTGGGGAAACAAGTCAGCTTAACACAGTGCTGGTTCCAACCCCGCATCAACTTACAGTGTGAGAGATAGTGAGCACATCCGACTGTAAAACTTAGGATTAAAAGCATATAGTATCCTCAACGAGGCTGGTGACATACACCGACTGCATATGAACAAGGGAAATCTGTTGCTGTAGAAGAAGAAGAAGAAGAAGAAGAAGAAGAAGAAGAAGAAGAAGAAGAAGAAGAAGAAGAGGATGAAGGAAGAAGAAGAAGAAGAAGAAGAAGAAGAAGAAGAAGAAGAAGAAGAAGAAGAAGAAGAAGAAGAAAGGATGATGATGAAGAAGAAGAAGAAGAAGAAGAAGAAGAAGAAGAAGAAGAAGAAGGGTGGAAGAAAAAGAAAAGAAAGAGAAGAAGAAGAAGAAGAAGAAGAAGAAGAAGGGTGGAAGAAAAAGAAAAGAAAGAAGAAGAAGAAGAAAAAGAAGAAGAAGAAGAAGAAGAAGAGGAAGGGGAGGAGGAGGAGGAGGAGGAGGAGGAGGAGGAGGAGGAGGAGGAGGAGAAGAAGAAGAAGAAGAAGAAGAAGAAGAAGAAGAAGAAGAAGAAGAAGAAGAAGAAGAAGAAAAAGAACAACACCAAAAAGGGTCAAAAAATATATAAATAAACATATAAATAAATAAATTAATACACTAATAAATGAATTAATAAATGAGACAACGTAAGAAGAAAGAAGAGAATGAAGAAGGAAGAAAAAACTCTTTCTAAATAAATAATCCAGGAATCCATTATATCATATCCTTCTTGCGTCATCACCCAATACAGATACCATTAAGAAATAAGCGACTATAGTTATTATAATGAAATAATCCGAGGCATTAAATCGGGTGCATAAATCTGGAATAAAATATAACACCTATAATAACCTCGTCTGGGACGTAAGTATTCAGACACGTGAATCTGGAAAAAAAAAAATCCGATACAGGCGTCAGAAAAAAATAGCCGACATATCAAGTGACCGTGGCTCAAGCGGTAGCGTCCGCGACTTTGAGGCGTCAGGTCGAGGGTTCTCGCCCCGTCAAGGTCTGAGGTTAGCAACGGCATGCACTCAGGGTAAGGATTACATCTGCCAAAACAAGTCTTCGCAAGAAGGCAATTCTCCTCCCCCTTGGTAGAATAGGGAGTCCATGACGTAAAAAATATCAAAGGACAAAAATATTATGACAACCAAAATATATAAGTTATCACAGATGTCAAGACAAATTAATCTAATCCTGATATCTGGGAAAATAAGTCAGGCAAAGATATCGGAAACAAAAAATAAATCTGACACACATATACGAGAAAGTAATGTCAGATATCAGAAAAAAAATCTGACATAAATCGGAAAGTAATCTGACACTGTCAAGAAAAATGATCAGATACAGATATCAGATGAAATGACCTGACACAGATTTAAAAAATAATGTGACACATATAAGAAAAAATGAAACTGACACATATATCAGTAAGCTCTGACATTATCAGAAAAATAATCTGACACAGAAATAAGAAAACTTTTCTAACACAAATCAGAAAAAAAATTAGACATCAGAAAAAACAATCTGACACAACTATTAAAGGAAAACCTCTGACACATACATATGAAAAAACTTTTGACACAGATATCAAGAACAATATCAGTCACATAACAATGAAAATTTATATAAAAAAAAAGATAGATAATCTCCCACAACTGTGAGAAAGAAAAAAAATATTATTAAACAGATATCAACTGACACAACTATTAAAGGAAAACCTCTGACACATATATATGTGGAAAAACTTCTGACACAGATATCAAGCAAAAATATCAGTCAAATAACAGTGAACAGTTTTAATACAAATAGATAATCTGCCACAACTATGAGAAAGAAAGAAAAATATTATTAAACAGATATCAACTGACACAACTATAAAGGAAAACCTCTGACACATATATATGGAAAGACTTCTGACACAGATATCAAGCAAAAATATCAGTCAAATAAAAGTGAACATTTGTGATAAATATATTAAACAGATATCAGATTAAAAAAAAATCCAGACCAACTATGAAAATGAAAAAACATTATTAAACAGATATAAGATTAAAAAAAAAACATCCAGAGCCAGACACTGAAATAAATACGATATGGAATCATATTACAACGTGGGGAAAAAAAAAAAAATTATGGCCCCATACCTAAGACAGAGATTCATAAAAATGATGAATGAAAATTAGACAGAAGAAGGCTAAGAATAAAACGCCAAAATATGGAGGCCATTATTTCACGTAGAGCAATATGGATGGATATAGCGAAGTCTCAGTGGAATACATTAATTTACAAGGAATAATTACATTATGAGTAGCGGTTCTCAAACTTTTTTGTAAGGCGACCCCCCCAAAAAAAAAAATTATATATATATATATATATATATATATATATATATATATATATATATATATATATATATATATATATATATATATATATATATATATATATATATATATATATAAATCAACCAATGTGGCAAACCAGCTATTTACTCAGCAATGAAAAATGCGACTATTCTTGTCATTGGACGAAGCCATACTGACACTCTGGCAAACTGTGCCAACCTCAGCGTCTCGCTCACTGCTGAGTGCACAGATACCAAATAAAAAAAATTAAAAAAGAATCCACACGTTGTAGTCTCAAAAGTACATATTTGTAAGATTTGAAAAACTGGGTGGCACACTTGGAGGATACCGCGGCACTCAGCTTGCAAGTCACTGAAAACAGTATTTCTTTATTCCAAGAAGCTGCTCTTGAATTACTCATGATTCTCCGTCGCATATGAACAATTATACTGGATTTATTTCTTGACAATACGTACTTTATTATTATTATTATTATTATTATTATTATTACTATTATTATTATTATCATTAT
Source organism: Halocaridina rubra (assembly GCA_037179515.1). Classification (NCBI taxonomy): domain Eukaryota; kingdom Metazoa; phylum Arthropoda; class Malacostraca; order Decapoda; family Atyidae; genus Halocaridina; species Halocaridina rubra. The sequence continues at coordinate 13,953 of JAXCGZ010012152.1, forward strand.
TATTATTACGAATTGAATAATTGAGAAAGTTTAGCGTCACATCCTCATATATATATATATATATATATATATATATATATATATATATATATATATATATATATATATATATATATATATATAGAGAGAGAGAGAGAGAGAGAGAGAGAGAGAGAGAGAGAGAGAGAGAGAGAGAGAGAGAGAGAGAGAGAGAGAGAGAAAATGCTTAACCAATTTAGCAGAAGAGTAAATAAAAAAATTGTTGAAAGGTATTATTGAATAATGCAGGTATAATCTAAACCATTACGAGAAGAAAAGATTAGAAAGAGAGGAGAGATATATAGATAAACAGATACTAAGATAAAGTAATAGGGTAAAAGAGAAGAGACAGACAGGTAAAGAGGGTAAAAGAGAAAAGACAGACAGGTACAGAAGAGTGACAGAAATTATTATATGAGTAAAGAAAGATGAACAATAAAAATAAAAACTAAAAAAAAAAGAAAGAAAGATAGAGGTAAGAAATAAGAGAGAGAAGTTAGAGAGAAAAAAAAGAGAAGTTGGAGAAGAAATGAAATGCGAGAAGAGGGAGTAAAAACATTAAGAATGAATGAGAAAAACGGTGAGAAAAGGGAGAGAAAGAAATGGAAGAAGAAGAAGGGTGGAAGAAAAAGAGCAGATGAAAGAAAAAGAAAAGACAGAAGAAGAAGAAGAAGAAGAAGAAGAAGAAGAAGAAGAAGAAGAAGAAGAAGAAGATCATAATAATAATAATGATAAGAAGAAGAAGAAGAAGAAGAAGAAGGAGAAGGAGAAGAAGAAGAAGAAGAAGAAGAAGAAGAAGAAGGGTGGCAGAAAAAGAAAAGAAGAAGAAGAAGAAGAAGAAGAAGAAGAAGAAGAAGAAGAAGAAGAAGAAGAAGACGAATAAATAGATGAAGAAAAGGAAACATGTGTGCAAAGGGCATACCAACAGAAAATTAAAAAAAAAGAGAGGCAAGGAAAGATGAGAGAGAGGAAGAGAGAAAGTGAAATAAATACAGATACCAAGAAAGAAGGGAATAACGAAGAAGGAATAAAAAGAGGACAATGATAAAACTAACCATAGAGAAAATAAATATAATGATAATACCAAAAACCTCAAGAAAGACAGGAGAAGCAACATCACGATTATCACATATTCCATACAACCAAAAGCACTATCATTACATCAGAAAATAGATGATTAAAAAAAATGACCTGCAATAAATATTGTTAGTGTTCCCTTCCCCCCCCCCGTTTAGGGTAAGGTACGATATTCCTGACCTTGGCAACGTGTCAGGTCAATACCATACAATTTGTTATAATAGCTGTGGCGCACTTCCTATTGCATAATATAATTCCATTCGCTTAAATTCCTAAAAGAATTCTCCATTCCAAAAAGTAAGAGGGTTGCTGTCAGTATGGGTAGCCGACGGCAAAACTTGCCCAAATTTTAACAGAGAATATTCTTCGAGGAGAAATTGTAACCCAGTTCGACCAGAAATTGTAACACATTTCGACCAGAAATTGTAACCCAGTTCGACCAGAAATTGTAACACATTTCGACCAGGAATTGTAACCCATTTCGACCAGGAACTGTAACCCATTGCGACCAGAAATTGTAACCCATTTCGACCAGAAATTGTAACCCATTTCAACCAGATATTGTAACCCATTTCGACCAGAAGTTGTAACCCATTTCTACCAGAAATTGTAACCCAATTCGACCAGAAATTGTGACCCATTTCGACCTGAAATTGTAACCCATTTCGACCAGAAATTGTAACCCATTTCGACCAGATATTGTAACCCATTTCGACCAGAAGTTGTAACCCATTTCGACCAGAAACTAACCCATTTCGACCAGATATTGTAACCCATTTCAGCCAGAAGTTGTAACCCATTTCGACCAGAAATTGTAACCCAATTCGACCACTTCAGTCATCCATCTGAACTCGGTACCAATCCCATATCCGGATAAATGAAGATTGTTTCTGTCAGGAAGGACACTAAACAGTAAAAATATTTAAACCTTTAAAGAGAATTGCTTTAAAAAAGTACATTCGAATCAAGCATTAAAGGAACAATCTAGCCCAGCTCGGCGCCAGCCCTAAGCAGTCTGGTGCCAGGAAGGGCAACCATCAGTAAAAAATAATAATAATAATAATAATAATAATAATAATAATAATAATTTTCTACAACCAGAGAGTATAATCAACATAAACCACTGTGGGGAAAAACCAGCTCAATACGATGCCGGTCCCAATCCCGGAAAAAACAATGAGTTGGTGTCAGGAAGGGTGTCAAAGTAAAAATTTTGTTTCATAAAAATATATTATTATACAGGAATGTACAGTTCAATCCGGCCAACTAAGGGAAGAAGCCAGCTTAGTTCGGCGCCGGCCCCAAGTCCGGATAAATGAACACGTTTCATGTCAGGAATTTACCGCTAAAAATAATAATAATAATAAAAAATAATAATAATAATAAAAATAATAATAATAAATAATAATAATAATAATAATAATAAAATAATAATAATAATAATAATAATAATAATAATAATAATAATAATAATAATAAAAGAAGAAGAAGAAGAAGAAGAAGAAGAAGAAGAAGAAGAAAAAGAAGAAGAAGAAGAAGAAGAAGAAGAAGAAGAATATATGAAAGAATAAGAAAGAAGAAGCCGAAGAAGAAGAAAGAAGACAGAAGAAGAATAAGAAGTTGGATATATCGAGGCTGAGAAAGGACCAGCAGTAGAGTAGGTCGTCCCACAACCACAGTCAACAAAGCAGGCATAATGAGTACGTACATTAGAAGAAACTTCAAGACATGAGTGAGTCTATTTGCAACAGGAGCTCAATCGTGAAAATGGGCATGTATTGACCTGCCTTGGGACTCTTACCCAAAAATAAATAAATAAATAAATAAAAATAAATGAAATATATCATTAAATAATTAAAAGAAAAAATGAAATAAATAATTAAATGATTAAAAGAAAGTAGCAAAAAAAAGATAGCAGTAAAAAAAGCAGTAAAAAAGAAAGTAGTAAAAAAAGATAGTAAAAAAAAAAAATCGAGAATAAGATTACAATGATAAGGTCAGCCTTTCAGGAAGAAAAATGATATATATGTGCTTGTAAGTGAGTAGGCATACGTGTGTGTGTGTGTGTGGTGTGTACACATACTAATCTCCATTTAAATGGGAGTGAACACAGATAGGTTGAAATTGGGGAATTAAGCATAGATACCCTTCCTAACGCCCCGCTAAGGGACCGAGTACGGGTTTATCATTTCATGATTCAAGCGCTCTACATTGGGTAAATTCACACACACACACACACACACACACACACACACACACACACACATATATATATATATATATATATATATATATATATATATATATATATATATATATATATATATATATATATGTGTGTGTGTGTGTGTGTGTGTGTGTGTGTGTGTGTGTACAAATTAACATAATTTCGCCCTTCGCCAGGATTCGAGCCTAGGACACTGAGTATTATCCTTAGATGTGAATGGATTCAATAATGACATTACTCCATCTTCAACTGTTCGTGCTATGATAAAGGTAGGCCTAAATATTTGCTTATAAAAAAAATAAAATATAAACAGATCCCTGTATTTTTCTGCTTACCATTATAATCACTATTATTACTATAATTATCATTATAATCACAATAATTATCATCATTATCATTATTATTATTAAGTGTACTACATCTCCCCCCCCCCTATCTAGCATGACACCCTCCTTCACTTTTTCACCGTAGCAACTCTCTTGGTTTCAAGGACAGCCACTGACTCATACATTCTCTGCATACCTTCCTCCACCTCCTCCCCCCTCACCCTATCATCTTCCTCCCCCCCTCTCCGCCTCCCTCCCCCTATCATCCTCCCCCCTCTCCGCCTCCTCTTCATTTTTGCTATTCATCTTTATTCACATCACAAATTTCCTCCTTTTCTTCTTCTTCATTTTCCTTCATTAGAGCCTCAGTCTTCGATTTAAATCTCATATTTTTTTTTCTGTATTTTCTTTTCCTTGAGTAGGGGGATTTCTCCTTGACTCGGCCATTGCCCTTGTAAGGGGAAAAAAGGCTCATGGATATATAGTCTGACTTTTCCCTACCATCATCATTATTATCATTATTATTTTCATTATTATTAATATAATTAATCCTATAATTATCGCACACACATTAGACACACACACGCACGCACGAACACACGCACACACACACACACACCCAATATCTGAGCTTTTAAAGAACCTGATGTAAACATTTCATCATCCTGATTTTTTTTCATTGTTAAGTCAGACTTTAGCCATTTGGGAAAACACCTCCTCTTAACCCCCCCCCCCTACACCAGTATATATCAGGTTAAGTAATATTCCTCTGTGTAAACTATAATTAAAAGCACTTACGAATAATCATAGTTGAGAGAGAGAGAGAGAGAGAGAGAGAGAGAGAGAGAGAGAGAGAGAGAGAGAGCTTTCACTAACTTTGCAGCCATAACGTTGCTTGTTTAGTACAAAAAAGTTCGTACATTAAACAATAATATTAATAATAATAATAATAATAATAATAATAATAATAATAATAATAATACCAATAATAACGAGAACATAAATTTAATAATAATAATAATAATAATAATAATAAGAAGAAGAAGAAGAAGAAGAAGAAGAAGAAGATGGATAAAAGACAAAATTATAACAAAACCAAATTAGACAAAATTATGACCAAAACAATTCAATAACTAATAGACAGGTACCATACACAAATCATCAGAATTAGAATTAAACTCTCTCTCTCTGCCTATTTATCTATCTCTCTCTCTCTCTGCCTATTTATCTGTCTCTCTCTCTCTCTCTCTCTCTCTCTCTCTCTCTCTCTCTCTCTCTCTCTCTCTCTCTCGATATCTATCTATCTGTATCTTGCTATATTTACCTCTGGTTCAAGAAATTACTATTTCAACTAGTCTGCCTCCCGCTTGATTATACCCAACAATATTGAATCTAGATGGGTCAGAGTTCAAGGTAACAGATCCATCTGTTTAGATAAAATCTATCCACCTGTTGTCCTTAATAAGAGAGGAAAATACCAGCATTCCTTTTTTCTAGAAGTTTAAGGGATGTGAATATAGACATTCCTTTTTCTTGGTGTTTAAAAATGGAGGAGAATATCAATATTTTTCTATTTTCTAGATCTTAAATAAGGGAGAATATCAACATTCCTTTTTTCTACTAGTAAAATAAGGGCGGAGAATATCAACATTTCTCTCTGTTCATGATAATTAAGGGAGGAGAATATCAACATTCCTCTCTGCTCATGCTAATTAAGGGAGGAGAATATCATCATTCCTCTCTGCTCATGCTAATTAAAGGAGGAGAATATCAACATTTCTCTCTGTTCATGATAATTAAGGGAGGAGAATATCAACATTCATCTCTGCTCAAGCTAATTAAGGGAGAAGAATATCAACATTCCTACTTCTAGACGTTTAATGAAGAATGAGAATCAACATTCCTCATTCTAGACGTTTAATGAGGAATGAGAATATCAACAGTCCTCTCATTTAGATGTTTGATACGGCAGGAAAATATCAACATTCCTCATTCTAGACGTTTAATGAGGAATGAGAATGTCAACATTCCTCATTCTAAACGTTTATTGAGGAATGAGAATATCAACAGACCTCTCATCTAGATGTTTGATAAGGTAGGAAAATATCAACAATTCTATTTTCTAGATAATTAATTAGGAAGAGGATACCAACATTCCTTTTTATATATGTTCAAGAGTTATATCAACAAATAAGGCCCCACACTCCACTACTACTACTACAACTAAATGTAGTAAAAACTACTCCTTCTAGTATATTATTACTATTTTATTATTATTATTATTATTATTATTATTATTATTATTATTTTTATTATTACTATTATTATTATTATTATTAGTAGTAGTAGTAGTAGTAGTAGTGTTAGTAGTAGTAGTATATTATTATCATTATAGCGTAC
>JAXCGZ010012152.1:30000-38868 GCA_037179515.1 Halocaridina rubra
ACAAAGCCAGTAAGAGATATACGAAGTAAATAGGTAAATATATACGCATACATGCGTATACTTACTTACTTACACATGCACAGACATCTATATATGGACCCATGATATAAAACTCGAGAGCACAACACAACCATACTCACATTTTAACCCAAATAATAAAAGTAAATTAATATAAGATAAGTGAACTCTAAATCAAGACTTATCAAAATATAAAATGCAATGTACAGCACAACCCTTCCTGCAGTTTTTCATATTTAATATGCACTAGTAATCATTAATACAATACTTATCACTTATGGCGTAGATAATAATTCCTTATCATGACGTGACTATCGCTTCAAGTATGATAACATGAATCAGTTCTTCTTCTTCTTCTTCGTCTTATTTTCGATAGGAAATTGGATCTTTTAGTAGGCACGACGCTGAGATAAAAACAAAACAAAAAAAACTTATAACAAATATATCGTTTGAGGCAATTATTTTGACATTTAGGCCCGAAATCTGACAACACTCAAAGAGATACTTATCATTAAAAATATAACTATTTGTAAAATCAACTACTCTAAAAGAGGGTACGATACAGAGCTTCCGGACAGGTGTATAATGCCTTTTTTTCGAGCATGAGCTAATGATGGATAACCCTTAACATATTTTACTTACGTATTTATTAAGCCAGCTGAGCTGACAGGTGTTCGGAGACGACAGAAGCCACTACAGTCATTCCATAGCATCGTCATGACTGAGGGAGCGATACAGAGCTTCCGGACAGGCGTATATATGCTATTTTTCGAGCATGACCTACTAGTGGATATGACCCCTAACATATTTACTTGCGTATTCATTATGCCAGCTGAGACGACAGAAGCCACTACAGTCATTCCACAGCATCGTCATGACTAAGCACAATATTTACTTTTCGCCACGAAACGAATGGGACTCGACCTCGGGTCCTTTGGTATGGCAAACCCACCTGTGACCCCCTAAGCCGAGGAGTCTTCTAAATGAAATCTTCATTTATTATAACCATAAATAATAAGTAAAAATATAAAATCAACAACAACAAAAAATAATCTTTTAACTGCATGCTAATCACTAATAATAAGACCAGATAAGAATTAGATAAGAAAAAATAAAAAATAAAACTAAAGGAAAAAAAAGAAAAAAAAATTCCAGTACAGACGAAACTCCACATCAGAATTCCACTCTCTCCCAGAACTGGTTAAAATAATAGATCATAAATACTTTTATGGTGTTCTCAGCAATTCATTCTATTTAAGTTTATCAATATTCTGATAATAAAAAAGCCATAATGGAGATGAAGCCGTACCCTACAACCCCCGAGTAGTGATTTTCGTCCAGTGATGCAGCATATCTTGATTCCATCATTATATATTGCCAAGAATGCCAAGAATGGCTCCTTGGGTTCACCAAAATAAGACCCAGGATGAGGTGCATCAAGAATGTTCTTGGTGGATATGACATGGTTTAATTCATTATATAATCCCATAAAAACCTAGCTAAGTAGGTTAATATTAGTCTAGGAGCTGCCTCTCAATACAGGTCGTTGGGTATGACATGATTTAATTCATTATATAATCCTATAAAGGCCTAGCTAAGTAGGTTAATATTAGTCTAGCAGCTGCCTCTCCTTAAAGGTCGTTGATTTAATTCATTATATAATCCCATAAAAGCCTAGCTAAGTAGGTTAATATTAGTCTAGGAGCTGCCTCTCAATACAGGTCGTTGGGTATGACATGATTTGATTCATTATATAATCCTATAAAGGCCTAGCTAAGTAGGTTAATAGTCAAGGAGCTGCCTCTCCTTACAGGTCGTCGGATATGACATGATTTAATTTATTATATAATCCCATAAAAGCCTAGCTAAGTAGGTTAATATTAGTCTAGCAGCTGCCTCTCCTTAAAGGTCGTTGATTTAATTCATTATACAAGCCCATAAAAGCCTAGCTAAGTAGGTTAATATTAGTCTAGGAGCTGCCTCTCCTTACAGGTCGTCTGCCAAACAAAACGACAACAGTTTGAGCCCGAAAAAAAAGAAGCAAAAAATTCAACTAGTCGTTCATGAATGTAGTAAGGGGATAAATGGTATCAATTGCTTTCTAGCCACTATCACCTCAGCAGGAATAATGAGGACAAGTATAAATTGTAAGCTCATGTAAGTCAACTGCAACATAAGCACGTCCACGAAAATAGAAGAAGAAGAAGAAGAAGAAGAAGAAGAAGAAGAAGAAGAAGAAGAAGAAGAAGAAGAAGAAGAAGAAGAAGAAGAAGAAGAAGAAGAAGAAAAACACAAGTAGGAAACCAATATGACGAAAGTGTTTCACTAAATAGCAAAAGTAGCAATATCAAAGTTTTATAACAATTTATTTGATGTGAAACTGAAACTGCAGAATTCTACTGAAAAGAACATCGAAATTTGGAATACTAGAAGAATACCAGGTTTGGGAATATACCATAAAACAAAAAAAAACATGAAAAAATAAAATATTTTAGCCATTTTCCCTCTTTTCTTTCGTGTGTCCTGCAACCCTGCTTAGCTAGTATGGTCCGACTTCTTAAACAGTGTAAACCTATTATACCATATTGTTAGTTAGCTAGACACACACAAATGGATTTCATAAACGCATCTGACGCGGTTCTGTGTATGGCTTGGATCCCACGTGGAATCCTAGCCATACACAGAACCGCTTCAGATGCGTTTATGAAATCCATTTGTGTGTCTAGCTAACTAACAATATGGTATCATAGGTTTACACTGTTTAAGAAATCAGGCCTATGACAATTTGTTAGACATGTAACTATAACCATTGTCCCGGTTTTACGTCACGGACTCCCTTATCTACCAAGGGCTAGGACGGTTGCCTTTTTGCAAAGAACTTGGTTTGGCAGATGTAATCGTTACCCTGAGTGCATGCCCTTGCTAACCTCAGACCGCGACGGGGCGCGAACCCTCGACCTGACTCCTCAGAGTCGCGAACGCTACCGCTTGAGCCACGGTGACTACACGTAACCATAATCATTGATGCATTAAAATTACTAAAAAAAAATTAGAGACTTAGAATATAAGAATAAAATTAGGTGAAGTATCATCATAGAAATTCAAATAAAATTTTGAATATTTCCATGTTTCCATTTTTCCAGCTTTCTTTCGATTTCTCAAGATACATATATATTAGAATTGAAACTGTTACCAACATTTAGAATTATACTAGCATCCGCGACTCTGAGGCGTCAGGTCGATGGTTTCGCGCCCCGTCACGGTCTGAGGTTAGCAAGGGCATGCACTCAGAGTAAGGATTACATCTACCAAAACAAGTCCTTCACAAGAAGGCAACCGTCCTAGCCCTTGGTAGAAAAGGGAGTCCGTGACGTAAAACCGGAACTAGAAGCATTGAGAAGATATGAAGAAAACAAAAAGAATAAAAAATCAGGTGAACACGGATCTTGTAAAGTTGAGTAACCCAAGAATCCCATGTACAGTAAACTATCTCCGTAAATAGTTAGGATAGGTTAGGTTAGGCTACGTTGCATTGGATTGACTTGGATGTGGTTAGATTACTTTTGGATATGTTGCAGCCTCCTGGGTAGTACAGTGATAACGCACTGGCCTCACATTCGCGAGGTCGACGGATCGCGCCTCGTCCAGGCAAGAGAGTTTAAGCTGTTTACTGGGGAGGTTACTGCTGTGATTGGGTACTACAGTGTGGGGTTGGGGCCTGTGCCGGCTGGCGACCGCCCTAGGGTCCTCCATGACCCATTCCACCCATCCGTGGGAGGAGAATCTAAAACAACAAAATAAGATATGTTGCGATGGGTTGGGTTGGATTGGGTGGGTTAGATTAGGTGACTTGCCTTGTAAATATGAATAACCCTAGAGCAACCTGAGGTTACTTTTCTCAACAAGATCCGTGAATACCATCACAATTCTGCAGAAAAATATTCAGCTTTTCCGTCTCCCCATTCTCACTCTTTTCTTTCTAATGTCCTACAACCCTAGTCGGGGATTTTATAGCTTCTTAATTCACAGAGAACGACGGCGTAGATGGATTTACTGTCCTAATAACAGGTTTCTGGATAATATCTAAAGGCAAAGAAAAAGGGGGTGAGGTGCAGGCCACATGATGTTGGATAACACCTCTAACACACTGCAGGTAATGCCCTCTGAACATCCGATAAAAATCTTAATCCTTTCAAGTGTAAGGTAATGAAGATGGGGCTTAAGCTCCAGGTGGTGGAAGCTCTCTCTCTCTCTCTCTCTCTCTCTCTCTCTCTCTCTCTCTCTCTTTTCCTCCCTACGCGGATGGGTGACAGATACCCAGTTCTCTCTCTCTCTCTCGGCAAATTTACTGTAAATAATCAAATGGAGAAAAGGATGGGTAGAGAATGGTTGTTTATAGTGACGAGGAGCTCTAATAACAGTCAAGTTAGAAAAAGGAGGAGAAAGCGAGAAGTCTGAGAGGTGTGAAGAAGAAGAAGAAGAAGAAGAAGAAGAAGAAGAAGAAGAAGAAGAAGAAGAAGAAGAAGAAGAAGAAGAAGAAGAAAATTGCATCATATCATATTTGAGACAAACTTGGACTAACATATTGAAATTAAAACTAATCACTCAATATGCACACTAATCCCTTGATAACGGTCCTTGACGCCTTGTCACCAAAATCAACAGGATATTACTCTGACTGAAACCTATTGCATGTAATCAGCTAGTTAAGATTGAGCCCAATGTGATGCGATCGATTTTACGTCACGGACTCCCTTTTCTATTAAGGGCTAGGATGGTACTTTCTTGCGAAGGACTTTCGTTAGAGTAAACAGCCAAATAAACTCTCTCTGAATGCATAATGAACTGTTATTTTTCAGTTTCCTTTTTCATCCTAATGTTCTGTTCCGGTATTACGTCACGGACTCCCGTTTCTACCAAGGGCTAGGACGGTTGCCTTCTTGTGAAGGACTTGTCTTGGCAAATGTAATCGTTACCCTGAGTGCATGCCCTTGTTAACCTCAGACCGTGACGGGGCGCGAACCCTCGACCTGACGCCTCAAAGTCGCGGACGCTACCGCTTGAGCCACGGTGATTACCTAAATACTAAACACGAATAAAATCTAAAATTTCTTCAACAACAGGTTATTGAATTGGGATATAGTTAACATGTCGCGCACTCCATTTTCTGAGCCGAGTCAATTCTCATCTACAAAAATATCACCAATTATTTAATATACACACTGGTTCTGGGTGCGTTTATCGGTCAATTTCTATCGATCTGAACGTACGTTTTGCTCGGTGCGATTATCGCTTAACGATGATCGTCAAACGATAGTCTACAGCACTAATTCTTGGTTTTTGGTCGCCGTAGTTGCATACTGAAAGTACGCTTTGTTCGGTGCGATTATCGCTCAACGATGATCGTCAAACGATTATCTAGAACACTAATTCTTTGTTTTTGAATGGGGCTGTTTTGCTTCTAGCAACTGCCGCTAGCGGCAGTCGCTAGAAGCAAAACAGCCCCATTAAAAAACAAAGAATTAGTGTTCTAGATAATCGTTTGACGATCATCGTTGAGCTATGAACGATCATCGTTGAGCGATGATCGCACCTAGCAAAACGTACTTTAAGAATGCAATTACCTCTAGTAGTATGTAGACATAATTTATTATGCAGCCACAAAAGCACAGACAAATACAAAAATCGTCAACATATATGCTGTTACCCCTTGTTTCGGTTCCGGTTTTACGTCACGGACTCCCTCGTCTGCCAAGGGCTAGGACGGTTGCCTTCTTGCGAAGGACTTGTTTTGGCAAATGTAATCGTTACCCTGACTGCATGCCCTTGCTAACCTCAGACCGTGACAAGGCGCAAACCCTCGATATGCTGTTACCCCATGGAATGCAAAGCAAAACAGTCTCCTATGGACAGTAAGTACGGTGATATATTTACTAAATATTCATCATAGTATTCTTCCTGCCCAAGACAAATTTCAGAGGCGACCTTATCTGAAAACACTAATCTGCGTCCCACAGTAAGTTCGTTCGGTAAATGTTTACCTACACACCCTTAAAGAGTGAAGTGGGAAATAAATAAATGAATATTAAAAAAAAAAAAAAAAAAAATATATATATATATATATATATATATATATATATATATATATATATATATATATATATATATATATATATATATAATTTCATTCACCAACTCTTGCCTTAACTAGCGTGAACTAATATAAGTAACTAATCCAAACTTAATATATTAGTAATAAATATCATTAGATTTATCCATATTGGGGATGTGAAAGTTAAAATCTATTTTTATTTATTTATTTTTTTCAAAATTCATCTCCTTATAAGCCTTTTAATTCAATGAGGTTTTTTTTTGGGGGGAAGGCATTGTGAAGACTAATTAATGTCTAAAGAACAATCTATTGAACGTTAATATATTATGTTCACTTTGTCGTATTACCATAGAACAGATTATTGCAAGTCATGGGACTTATGGTTCACCTGGACCCCTACTTCGTTCACATTGTGGTTATCTACACTGTGACCATACCCATAGAACACTTAGGCCGCTTTCATACCAAAGTGGCACGTGGCATGCCACGTGCGACGTGCCACTTTGGTATGAAAGCGGCCTAAGTGTTCTATGGGTATGGTCACAGTGTGGATAACCACAATGTGAACAAAGTAAGGGTCCAGGTGGCACGTGGCATGCCATGTGCGACGTGCCACTTTGGTATGAAAGCGGCATGAATGTGCTATGGGTATGGTCACAGTGTAGATAACCACAATGTGAACGAAGTAGGGGTCCAGATGGCACGTCGCACGTGGCATGCCACGTGCCACTTTGATATGAAAGCGGCCTAAGTGTTCTATGGGTATGGTCACAGTGTAGATAACCACAATGTGAACGAAGTAGGGGTCCAGGTGAACCAAAAGTGCCATGACTTGCAATTACACGGTCTGAGGTTAGCAAGGGCATGCACTCAGGGTAACGATTACATCTGCCAAAACAAGTCTTTCGCAAGAAGGCAACCGTCCTAGCCCTTTATAGAAGAGGGAATCCGTGACGTAAAACCGGAACAACAACAATGGTAATACGACAAAGTGAACATTATTTATTAACGTTCAGTAGATTGTTCTTAAGACATTAATTACTCACGTGCGACGTGCCACTTTAGTGTGAAAGCGGCCTACACATGGGTACGAATGGGAAAATCCAGTTTTAAGTCACTGACTCTCTTTACTATTAAGGGTTACGACGGTGTCTTCTATCGAAGAAATTTGTTTTATGGCTGAGTGTCCGTTACCCTTAGTGAATGCCCTTGCTAACCTCGGAACCGTAATTGGTCTCGAACCGACGACCTGATGAATCAATCGCACGTGTAAACCACTCTGCCTTGTCCTTAACCATTTTCTTTTCCTTCGTCTTGGTATTTTCTCGAGTCCGGGCCTTTATTGATCAGGGCAGTTTCTGCCTGTCCCGGTGTCACACTCATTAAAAAAAAGTAGGACCAGAAAAAAAAACTAACCTAACTTAAGCGGTCAATAAGGACCAATAAATATTGCAGTTCCCAATTCTTCAAGAGCTTCCCTATTTGTATGCGTATATTCCATGTATCTTTGTACAGTATTCACGGGGAAGTATACGATTCATAAAATCTAGGGTCACGTGACCTTAAACTGAGGTGGAATGACCTTGAGCAAGACTGGCTAAGAGCGTATTATTTCTTTTAGTTATATCAAAATTTCTGATATAAACAATGTCAGTGGATCGCAGATGATAAGGGCCTTAATATTTTGCATATTAGAAAAAAAAAATCCCATTTTCCAATTTATGGCGAATATAAAAATAAACATACCCCCACATATCACACTCTATATTATAAAATTATAAGAAGACTGCCACAGAGTAGTGGTAAAATGCTCATCTAGAAAAGTGACGAAACAGCATTCTAGATCACTGAGGCGTTAGAAAGGGCATCTAGCATAAATTCACCAACGTCAATCTGTCTGAATCCACTCCTAAATGGGGATTAACACAAAAAATACATATGGTTAAGATTCATTTTATGCACCCCTTCCATACCCTACCCGAAAAATTTAAGTTATCACCATTTCCTGAAATCTATCGCATTGCTATATGAACTCCCAAATTCTCCCTATTATGGAATTCAAGGCTTCAAATTTGAGTTAGGTTAATTAAGGTTAATTATAATTGCATACTTAAGTATCCATCGTCACCGACCAAAGTCGGTCCTTACACACACACAAAACTAGTGCTTTCCTAAAAAAGTAATTATCAAATTACAAACAGACCGAAACTTATCACGAACAAATGGTTTAGTCATTTAACAGAAGGGGTGCATAAAACGAGTCTTTACCATATTTATTATCAAATTATTCCTTTGTTATAATACTACTTAAATTTCATTATAACTACGAATGCCAATCACAGACTTATTTACTTTCAATATTTTAACATACAACAAACCTTATCCACTGGCACTAAGCAAGCTTAAAGTTCGACTCTTACTTCTCCTTTACAAAATCCATTTTTTAACTTCACAACACAGAGATACCCGAACACAAGGTCACAACCGACGACAACAAAGTTCCGTACTGAACTGACACTCTTCTTCTTTCGATGTTGTGTAGGAATTTGAAACAGGCTCGAAATAATAATAATAATAATAATAATAATAATAATAATAATAATAATAATAATAATAATAATAATAATAATAATAATAATAATAATAACAGATCACGCTTAAAGAGAAGATATTATGAAATTAAGCTCATTTTATAGCTTTTGTTATTGATAACAAAAATAACGACAAGAATTACAATG
>JAXCGZ010012153.1:0-38786 GCA_037179515.1 Halocaridina rubra
GTGTTAAAACAGTGGTTTTATGACCTGTGTGATAAAACATTTTATGTTTACATGGATAAATGTATATTTAATGCTTCTTCTTAGAAAATCAATGAAGAACCCTGGAATACCTGAGTGCTATGGTTCTCTGCAAGACAAAAGTTTAAATCAGTTTTGCTAGTCTTGACCCTCACAAAGACATCACACTGGCTAACAATTAGGCATACTTCACTCTGTTTAGCTAGGAAACTATACATACCCAGTTGAAAGCTTAAATGTTATTATTCTGCTATATATTTACTACACCTTTATTCCCTTCTACCACTTTACCATTGATGCAATGGTCCACCTTACAACGGTTTCTTCAGTACCAAACCCCGTATTTAATTTAAGACTGGTGATGGCACTTTCAAAGTGGGTTCCCTAAACTGCTTAATTGGTTTATATTTCTTTAAGCAAAACACAAGGCACGTGTTATTCCAGTGCCTCTGAACCACAGAGAAGGAAGCATTGGCATCTCATATGGTCAGATATGTGTTGTAACTGTTTAAAATATGATTCTAGATATGATGAGGTTTTTATCTCTTATATACCTGGCCATATGTTCAGTTGTTAGTTCATGGATAGTGTGATTAATAATTAATTTCTGTTTTGATGAAGGTCATACAAAACTGAAAAGGCGTTTGTTAGTAGCGTCTCCGTATGTTGATATCATAGCAATAGTAATATAATTTTGATAAGTGCACTTGAACATATTTACAATACTGCATATGTAATAATCTCACATGCCTCATTTTCTACTGTGGTTGATGAACCTCATGGTAGAAATTCCTTGCACACTTATCCTGTGGATAACCCAAGCAGGGTGGTAGGGGGCATTGTGGCATCCCTCCACCATCCTAAGAAATAATCAAGGTATATTAGCTTCTTGTTAATATGCAAATATTGACTCAACCACCCCTTTTGCAAGGGGGATTGCGGCCAATCTATGTGTATGTAGTTATGGACCAACAAGTTTTTTTTTTTATTGACCCTAGGACAGGCCCAAAAAAAAAGTAAATAAATCTGCCCTCATGGAGCCTGGGCACAAAGAAAACATAAAGCGAAACAGAGATGGCGAGTATCGTGACTTGTTAGATGTGAAGGGATAATAAGACGTGTAACGAATTTCCAAGAATATTCGGTGTTGATATAGGTGTAGAAAAAAAACTTAAATGCTATTAAATCCACGTTCTCTCATTTGCTGATGGTTTTTTCTGCTTTATTTACTTTCTTTTCCTTAATTGCGGTTTTTCTGTTATAGTATACTCCTGTTCATTCCGATTTAAATGGTTTCTGTTGAACTGTAGTCTCCTTTATCAACATTACCTCTACAATCTTTGTACATTTATTTTGAATGACCATCTCAAGCCCACTGAGGGGCATTAGGAAGGGTATCTAACCTTAAATCTCCATCTCCAACCTGTCTGTATCCACTCTCTTTTGAATGGGAATAAATATTGACTCACGAAATGGCCAAAAACAGTCTTTGCAAAGTTTATTTGTATGTCCAGACCTTGTTAATGTGATAATACTGTATTCACTCTACACATAACGCAGTTAGTGATAGAAATTGAACTAACTTACTAGAGGGAGAATTATGATCATAAGGCTCTTTCATGTGAGCCAAATTATTTAGAGCTTGTGTACCTGAGCCATATTTTAAATATTTTTTCATTGTACTCAATATGCCATCCACATTGCAGCCCAATATTTCCCTTGCAGCAACATCAATTTGCTCGATGTGTCTCAATTCTTTGTCTTTTTGTAACATATTCTATCTATATTTTTTATAGTACCTTTAAAATTTATATATCTTTTGGACTTCAGTAGGACTGGCCGGGATATCTTGAAGTTAATTCCTCATACAGTTATGGTTCTTTTTTTTACTGCAGTATACCTACATCTACACCAAATATTCTGGCATATTCGTTACACTTCTCTTAATATCCCTCCACATCTGACAAGTTATAATACTCCCCATCTCGGTTACGCTTTGCCTTCTGTTTTATTATTGGTACCCGGCCCTATGTGGGCAATTTCTTGTCCATGTCTGTCACAATAAAAAAATTTCCTAAATAGCTATCCCCATTCCATAATTTGATCTATACACCTAGTTTGCTTTTTATGTGTGTTTTTAATGTGCAAAATTGGAATAACGCTCCTAAAAAAAAAAAAAAAGTAAAAAAATACGAAATACACGAATAACACCCATGCAAAAAATTTGACAAAAAAATATTCATTTTAGTAAATAATCGAACGCCTCGGAGGCACTTTTCCACCATGCTCCTCCTCTTCTACCACTTAATGCGATTGTATATCATGAAGAGAATGGAAAAAAGCATTAAGAATAAACAGCAAACAAGCTTGCTATATAATATCGTCAGGAAAATAGCATGAGAGGGTGCATCAGCAGATACGGAGGCGGCAAAACGTTTGCAGATAGAGGTTCGTTCTCCCGCATCCTCCTCCTCTTCTACCGCTTAATGCAATCGGATATTATGAAGAGAATTGAAAAAAGCATTAAGAACAAACAGCAAACAAACTTGCGCTACCATGTCGTCAGGGAAATAGCATGCGAGGGTGCATCAGCTGATATGGAGGCGGCAAAACGTTTGCAGATAGATGTTTGTTGTCCCTCATCCTCTTCTACCGCTTAATGCGATCGGATAGTATGAAGAGAATTGAAAAAAAGCATTAAAAACATATAGCAAACAAACTTGCTATATAATATCGTCAGGGAAATATTGTGCGAGGGTGCATCAGCTGATACGGAGGCGGCAAAAAGTTTGCAGATAGAGGTTCGTTCTCCTGCATCCTCCTCCTCTTCTACCCCTTAATGCGATCGGATATTATGGAGAGAATGGAAAAAATGCTAAGCACAGTACGTGAATGAGCATTAAGAACAAACAGCAATCAAATTTGCAATATAATATCGTCATGGAAATAGCGTGCGAGAGTGCATCACCTGATACCGAGGCAGCAAAACGTTTGCAGAGAGAGATTCGTTCTCTTGCATCCTCCTCCTCTTCTACCACAATGCAATCAGATATTATGGAGAGAATGGAAAATAGCATTAAGAACAAACAGCAATCAAACTTGCGATATAATATCGTCAGGGAAATAGCGTGCGTGTGTGCATCAGCTGATACGGTGGCGGAAAAACGTTTGCAGATAGAGGTTCGTTCTCCCACATCCTAGTGCTCACTGCCACCATGCACGTCCCAGTGTATGCCTGTTGCCCACCGATTAATAGAGTGCATTAATTTGTTTACTGTACAGTAAATCTGTATATCTTTTATACTGTACACTATTTGCATGTTATTATAAATAACTACAGGTCTTTCTGCTTAGTTATGTACTTATAAAATATGTTTTACTTATCTTATATCTTTGGTATAGTGTGTGTACGTACGGTTGTGGGACGAACCTATGCCCATTATAATTTTCTTATGGAAAATGACTCGTTACATCACGCAATTATTACAATACGCGGCACGTCTGAGAACCTATCTTTGCGTTATTCTAAGAACTAGGTGTATTTGTCTTTTTTTTCTGACATTCCATTATGCCAGAAACTGCCCTCATCAACAAAGGCCCGGGCACGAGAAAATACCAAGATGAAGGAAAAGAAAAAGGTTAAGGGCAAGGCAGAGATGAGGTAATGTCACACAAAGGAAAACGACAGACAGAAAAAAACAGTCAAAGTAAAGAGGACCCAGAGATATGGAGGACTAGGCTCTGAGATGACGATAGATCTGCTTTTTGAAGGATGAAAGGTCATAAGAATTAGGAAAGACAGAAGGAGGAAGAGAGTTCCAGAGTCTGGAGGTAGATGGGAAGAAGCAGTCGCTGCACCGACCACTCCGCAAGCTATAAATCTCCACACAGTACCTGTGAGATGAGGCCGCTTGGCGAGTGTTACACGGCCTCGGCAGTGGAGGAGGGATGCAACTCGCCAACCCATCAGAGCAGTGATGGAAGTAGTAGCGATAGAAAAGCGAAAGGGAAGATACCTTATGGCGAATAGAGAGAGAATCCAGGTTAGAAGTAAGAGAAGGATCATTAATGAGTCTGACTGCCTTAGATTGAACCCTATCAAGAAGATAAGTAAAGGAAGAAGCACCCCAGATGTGTGAGCAGTATTCTAAGCAGGGGCGGATAAGACCTTTTCTTAGTGTATCCATAATAAGTATCTTTTCTCGCTCATTTAGGGGCTGCGGCAGCTAAGTTTTAGAGCGCATAAGTTTAGAAGTGATTAGTGCAGGTTTGATCACACCACGGGGCGTTAGTAAGAGCATCCAGCTATGTCTGTGTCCACCCTCAGTCAAACAGGGACTAATTATGACACACAAGGGTGCCTCTTCTCTCGCGTATTTGCTTTTGTTCCAAATTTTTTTCTCATCCTATTCATATACAGCAATACAGTAGGATATAAATAAACTACGTCTCAATTATCATGTATCATTCCTTTATTTCTACCTTGTCCTTATACTTCTACTTTTTTCCTCTTAATATTTTCTTGGTGCCCGGGCCTGATGTGCATAATTTTCTTGCCTGTCCCATTGTCACATAAAAAAAATAAAATTTACAGTTATTAGAAATTTGTTAGTCATTTTCACATTTGCCCATGCCTATTACTCTTTTAATTCCGAAGATCAACAGTATTTGATTTTAAGAAGCATTTGTTGCTTTAACAATGTTTATGAAACTCGGAAGTGTTTAACCACGTATGAAACTCAGATGTGTTCCACCTTGTTGGGGCCGCAGCAGCAGATTGGTTTGAGCTCTAAAATTGTGAAGTGACAAACCTGCATTTATCCCACTACAGCTCCATCCTGTCTGTGCCCACCCCCATTTGAATTGGAATTAATAGTGACTTAAAACGACAACATACAAATGCACAGAAAATTGTTTTGCCATATTATATTTTGCTGAGTTAATGCTTAGACAATAGTGCTTACAAAATGGTTGAAGGTTACTCTAATCATTAGTGGCTACAGGGGTACAGATTGGGGGCCACATTTGTAATTTTTCCCTCCGTATATTGAGTTAGGTTTTGTTAACTTCTACAGCTGTGTCATCTAAATAATGTTTATACTATATATTTCTAGTTCCATATGTTTTGGATTGGTTTATTCTTTGCGAATGGTTATGGTGTTTAGAATTCCATTGCATAATGAGTTAAAAGACCAATATATATCCAAAAGACTCAAGTTTGAACCTGTCCACTACATGGCAAAATAATTAAATTTCCTTTAAATTATATTAGGAATGTGAGAGTGTGTACCAACCTTTCCTAACCTTCCAATAATCTTTACTTAAATACTTTAGTATGTGATATGACTTGAAAGATAGAGTCTGATACGAGATATTATGATCTTTATTTTTTATTTAAACTGTTGTATCAAGTCTATGAGCTTGTATCTAAAGATTTATGAAGTTCATGAGAGTTTAGGTTGGTCATAAGCTCAGATTTGCAGTAAATTCAACCCCTTCTGAGAGTGCTTTCCAAAGGGAAAGTATTCTTGGAGTTGTATATCTTAGGAGACAACTACTACAAATGGTAATCTCATCAATAAGAAAAGCAACATTGATGGAGTCAAGTGCAATTTTCTTCCTGAAGTATATGAATAGGTAATTTTTAATACCAGATAAAGTAGTTTAAGTTCTGAACTGCTAAGGCCACGTATATTATATACTGTATGTAGAATCATATGTATTGTTAAAATGTATAAATTTGTGTTTTAAATTTTTGATATTGATGATTTGCTTCATTATGGTTACTCCACTGCAGAAAACAACGAGAGCCCAGTATGTACAAACGATTATCATCCCATATCACCAGCATCGATCTCCCAGACCTTCCCGATCTCCCTGATGCGTTTCGAGAGACGGCGTCACGAGTTGAAAGCGCCCTACAACACGCAAGGAACTCGTATGAAAGTCATACGCGTAAAGGGGACAAGAAAGACTCGGACAAATCTAGCAGTAAAGAGGAAGAAACAAGCGACGAGGAAAAAGAGCACGCAGATAAATGTGGTGAGAAATAAGGAACGTGTTATATCCATTTATATTCTGTGTATGCTGTGTTTATTAAGATTACCATATAATATATTAATTTTTATGTAACAGATATTGTATTATTTTCAAAGTAGTAACCCAACTTTGGAAAAATAACTATGCATCTAGAGCTTGGGTAAACCACTAACAACTAATACAAGGAGTTACAAAGACAGGATTAGTATCTAATAGACCTTGCAGTCCATACCGAGGTGATACTTCATATCTACTGGATAATACATAACCCGTACACACTCATCGTAGTGTGTGCTGGAACAACTAGATTAACTAGTGAAATATCCTGGCTAGATTAAATATGTTGTTGGGGTCACAACGGTGCTATTTAAAGGATATAATAGAAAATTTATACTAAAAATTAAACTTTAACAATAGTAAGACATGTTTTGGGACAAAAGCAAGACCAGTATCTATTTTCCCAATGTAATGGCATTAATGTTGCATGGGATTTTTCCTCCTATCTAGTATAGTGAAAACATTACATATTCACAAATGTGGAGGAGTATTTTGAACATCTGTACTCAATGGCTTAATGAATTCATAAGTAATTATTCATACACTAGTAACCAGGAGTGTGGAACAAAAGGACATACTGGAGTAAGAGGATAGGGCCTACATACAGGAGGAGGAGATAAGGTGTGCATACAGGTGGAAGGGTCACGGAGGACATGGAGGAGGATTACACAAGGAAGACATACAAGAAGAGGGCTTGGAGGACACACAGGAGGACTTGGTGGACATACATGAGGAGCAGACAAGGAGGAAATACAGGAAAAGGACAAGAAGGACGTACAGGAGGAGATCTAGGCAGGATATACATGAGGAGCAGGAGCATATGAAAAAGGAGGACATGTAGGAGGAGAAAAAGGAGACAAGCAGTACATACAGGAGGAGATAGAGACAAGGACGACATACAGGAAGAGGAAAGGATAAGGAAGACATACAGGAAGAGGGGTGAAAGAGTAGGAGAACATACAGGAGGAGGGGTCATAAAGGGAAAGAAGGCCAATGAGAACATGCAGGAGGAGGGGGCATAAAGGAAGAGGAGGACAATGAGAATATACAGGAGATGACAAGGAGAACATGCAGGAGGAGGAGACAAGAGGGCATACAGGAGGAGGAGGACATGGAGAACATGCAGGTGGAGGGGACAAAGAGAGAATGAAGACATACAGGAGGAGGGGACAAGGAGGACATACAGAAGTAAGTGACAAGGAGGACTTACAGGAGGAAGAGGACAAGCAGGATATATTGAAGGAGGAGGACAAGGATATACAGCAGTGAAGGGAACAAGGGGGACACAGGAAGTGGAAAAAAGGAGTACCGGTACATACAGGAGGAGGGGCAAGGAGGACATACAAGAGTAGGGAACAAGGGAGACATGTATGAGAACGGGACAAAGCCAATATACAGGAGGAAGAGACAATGACAACATATATGGGGAGGGGACAAGGAGAACATATAGCTGGCAGTATAGGCAAGAAAGACAGGGTATGTAGGGACCACTTCCTCTGTCCTTTTGCTAAAGATATCATGACCCTTCCGGCTCAGCAGGATATGGCATCATAAGGAAAACAAAACTACTGTATGGTATGGATAGGGGACTGTTTACATGTTAATAGTGTCCCATCAGCACAGCTTTTCCTTTGGCAGACAAGAGATCTCGGTGTTAAACTTTTGTAAATTTTAAAATATATCTTAGAAAGGAAACATAGAGAGGCTGTACCATTCTACTACAAGATGTCAAATAACGTTGTAAATTAAGTACTATACTGTTCGGATTGTTCATTTTAATTTTGACCATAATGTGCTGTTTCCTTTATATATGCAGGTCTGTCTAAAATGTATCCAACCTTAGGCTGGAAAAAATAATTCATACTTAATACAGTTCAACTGCTAATCCCCTTCAAAGTAGGCTTCTTGTGCCTTCACTCACTAAGCCCATCTATCCACTATTTGAAGTACATCTAGATTGCTCTCTTCTGGAACAGCTGTCAACTCTACCGTTGCTTTCTTTGGAACAATAACTTTATCTCGAGTTGCATAGGACCAGCTGAATATTACCAACAGCAATCCTGTGTTCCTGAATACTATAATAACTGGAGACGAGATGTGGGTATATAAGTACAACCTGGAAACCAAAGCTCAGTCGTAAGAGTGCAAGCATCTGATGTTGCCAAGGCCCCAAAAAACACTGCACATCACATATTCACACCAGAAAGAAAAACAGATAAAAAGTACTATCAGGTTCTCTAATGTCTTCATGATACAGTTTGTGGCGAAAGAGACTGGATCAGTGGACCTAGCAAATTTGGCAGCTATATCTTGACAGAGCCCTGGCTCTTTTTGATGCAGCTGTATCTAAGTTTTTTGGTAAAGAAGGCATTTCTCTTATTCACCATGATTCCTCCTCCCCAGACATGGCTCCTTCTTACTTATTGTGGTTCCCAATATTGCAGACATCACTGAAAGGTTCCCGTTATAAGAGCCGAAAGGACATCGAGCAGAAAGAGGCAGTGGAGCTGAGGGCCATACTGGAAGTAATATTCCAGATGTGCTGCGACCAGCAGAAGGATCGCTGTGCCTAGTGTGTGGAGGCACAAGGGGCTTACTTTGAAGGGGATAAGCAACTAAACTCTACCAAGTGTGGAATTTTGTTTTCCTTGCCTAAGGTCAAGTACCTTTTAGACAGACTTCTGTATACTTGAATTCAAGATACATTCAGATATATGTCTGCAATTAATAATACAGACTTCGCACACTTATGGGGGTAAAACAGAGTAGCAGTAAAAGAACTGACACTGGAAATAGATACAAAAGGATATTGTTAACTTTTTGTGCCTCTGGGTACACGACTTTAGCCTCATATCTATTGCGAATACCACTTGGATCAACAGCCATTACTCTGCCTTGATGTTTGAGACGAAGTACTTCGATGATCACCAGAGCTACAATGACGGCAAAGACTTGCGATATAAGTACGACAAACCAAACATCTATTAGTTTCAGGTATGCTGTTTTAGGGATTGCCCCGCTGGTCTGGGTGAAAAAAGTAGCCAACACAAGCAAAGCCGTCAGGGAAACCATGATGCGATCCTGTTATTCAAGGGAGAAGCAATGGTAAGTACTACTACTACCTGTACTCATATTAGTGTGAGAGAGAGAGAGACAGAGAGATAAAATATACAATACTACTATATAATTATATAATACAGCTGCATATTTACAAGGTAAAGAAGTCAAATTTTTATCTGTAAAGAACGAAATGAGTGAAGAATATTTTTGCATACTGAATTTATTAAAATGTCATTTATCATTCTGCATTTTAAAATCAATGAATAAAAAGTCTTTCAATACCTGAAAGTCAGCAATATCAAATAGCAAACACATGCAGCATATGACCACAAGCATAAATGTTGGGAGAAAAGTATTACTGATGTAATAGCCATAAAGATTCCGAAACTCCAAGGATATCTGGAACAGATTCAGAATTCTTAGTTAATATGACATCAAATATGTGTTCTTTGACATTAACTTGACTTTAGTTATCCTTAATTAAAAGTAAAGGGTAAAGGTCTCCAATGAAATGAAGAGGCAAGGAACAGTAACAGTACGGAGCCCAAATTTAAACTTACCATACAGCCAAAGCCCAAGCCCGCTATCCAATTATGTGGACCCAATGATCTCCAATGAATTGGCTGAATAATCTGGTAGACCTGTAGGAAGTTACCGACTCCCCAGATAACTGCCTATTTTACTCGTTAATGACATGAGACAGTGAAAGTTAATCCAACCCTGACCAATATTGAACCAGGGACAGTTTTCTACCACCCCTAGTCACTACCATTGCACCACAATGAACTTCTGTTACTCTGAATTGCTTGGAAATTATACACACATCCAAAAATGTATAACACATCAGAAATTGTAAGTGAGGGATCTATTATTAGTAGAAAGATGTGAATTTTTTTTTCTTCAATATTTGTATATAAAAACTTTAGTAATAGTTTTCAAACTACATAGACTTTACATTTATATATTCTTCTATTCCTAACCGTACGTCTCTATATTAATATGATAAGCATTTTGTTTCTATAGCATAACTTATAAATACTTGAACACCTTGTCGTCAATTTATACAGTGCCATCGTATTTTGCTGTTTTATGTCGCTATCAATTCCCATTTGAATGGGGTGGACAGAGACAGGTTGGATACAAAACATTCAGTAATCTGTCATACACCAATACATAAGAAATCACATCCTGACCTAAGAAATATGGCTTATATGGAACTATTTTTTAAATAGTAATATTATGTTCATATTGGTAAGAGTAAACTGGGTCCCCAGTAGCTTAGTGATGGAGCACAATTGTCAGGAAGTTATAAGACTGACTAGGCAGGTTTGATCCCATCGCAGGGCTTTTAGACTGGTATCCAGCCTTAATTCCCCTGTCCACTTCGAAATGTGTGCATATTTACCATACTAGGATAGGGGCTAATAGAAACTTAACAGGTGATTAAAAGAAAATGAAGCCCTGGTACCCCAGTGCTTGTCTTACGACTGTGACTACCTTGTTGAGTTCAACAGGAAATAGGATTCATATCTATCTATCTACCTTGGCTGTTTTCCCCTTTAATTGGGGGGTAGCCGACATAAAAAAAGAAAAAGAAAACAATAAGGGGATTACTTTGCTCTATTGGCAATGATGATGGAGCTAGCAACCGTTCAGATGGCACTGTTGGAGTGCCACAGCCCATCCTCCCGGCTCTTTCACAACTTGTGTCGCTTCACAATTGCCAACTCCCCTACTGCCCCTACCACAGGGCTACCTCTGTAAGATGCAGCCCCGTTGTAACAGCAGATGCCCATCAGAGCTGCGTCACAATCGCTCGCCACTCATTCCTATTCCTAGCACGCTCACTTGCTTCCCTTACATCCATCCTAGTATCATTCAGGGCTCTCCTTACTCCATCCATCCACCCAAACCTAGACCTCCCTCTAGCATTTCTCCCATCAACTCTCGCATTCATCACCTTTTTCAGCAGTCTTTCATCATCCATCCTTTCCACATGGCCAAACTATCTCAGAACATTCATATCTACTCTGTCTGCAAATTCTCTCCTCACACCCGCTCTTGCTTTCACCACTTCATTCTTAACCCTATCCAACCGAGATACACCAATCATACTCCTCAGGCATTTCATCTCAAACACATTTAGAGTCCGTCTCTCACTTACTTTCATACCCCATAACTCTGATCCATACATCACAGTTGGCACAATCACTTTCTCATACAAAACTTTCTCAACATTCATTTCCAACCCTCTATTCTTCATCACTCCTTTCAACGCACCCAACACTTTACATCCTTCATTCACTCTGTGACACACATCCACTTCCACTCCACCATTTGCAGCTATAACCGAGCCTAAATACTTAAACTGATCAACTTCCTCAAGTGTTTCTCCATTCAACATAACATTCAATCCAGCACCATCCTCATTTCTTGTACACCTCATAACCTTACTCTTTCCCACACTCACTCGCAACTTCCTTCTCTCACACACCATTCCAAATTCTGACACCAACTGACACAGCTTCTCCTCTGAATCTGCCACCACCACAGTATCATCTGCAAACAGCAAATGATTCAGCTCCCACTCGTTATCATCCCCATCCTCCATTCTCAAACCTCGACCACGCACTCGCTCATTCACCTCTCTTACGACTCCATCAATATACAAACTGAACAGCCATGGCAACATCACACATCCCTGTCTCAGTCCCACACTCACTGGAAACCACTCACTGACTTCATTCCCTACCCTAACACAAGCTCTACTGCACTCATACAAATTCTTCACTGCATGCATAGGATTCATGTAAACAAATATAGTCAGTGGTGGGAGGAAATGTGGCAACTCTCTAACCCTAAGGAGCTGAGAGGAGTGTTTTAATACACGTTTGGGTTCTGGTGTATGTGTGCTACCTCCCTAACAAGGGAGATTGCGGCCAATGCATAGGTATGTATGTAATTTACTCACTACATGTTAGAGGGTTAGGTTAGGAGCGTAGTATACTGTTGGTTAGAACTGTGAAACCTGCTGACCTTCACAGTGCAATAATCTTGATTTTTGGAATTTCTAAAATATCTACAAAACTCAGAACAGTCTTGAAGTTCATAACATGATATGCATTTACTTTTAAATGGAACGGTAAGATACCTTAACACGGCTTACAGAGTCCTTTGTGTAATTTGTAAAAGTTTCTGAGATCAGCTGGTACTCTAAAAGAATGCGTTCGCCAGTAAAGGCTATCCCACTTCCATCCTGAAATAAAAAAGGTACTCTCAGAAAAAAAAAGCATTTACAATGTAAAGGAATATGTTCTCCAATAATGATTACTGCAGCAGAATCCTGAAATAATATAAGTACTTTGAGGAAGAAAATGTATGTCCTTTAAAAAAAATTACTCTCCACAAAACTAACCTAGTGCCATCCTGAAATAAAATAGACAATTTGAGGAAAGAGAAGCATTTTTTTTTGTCTCCTCACAAAAAAAAAAAAGGATGTCTTCATAGCTTAATGACATGGATAAAAAAAAAGGCAGCTAAAAGTATTGCACTATCTAAAAGTTTTGCATGTTTTATCAGCATTGTTCCCTCTTCAAGCCCTCAAGTTTTTCAAAATTAAGCTGTTAGTAACAAAAAATTGTTTTTACCCTAAGCTGCCCGGCCAAACAGCCTTTAGTTTTTAAGAAAGACCAATGCTGATCCTGGGCTTTCCCACAGAGCTCTCAGGGAGTGTATGTTAGTGTGCAGTGCAGTCATCATATTGCACATCAGCCTACTGTATATGCTCCTTTTTACATCTGAGTAACACCTATGCTTTACATATCAAACTACATAAAGAGTTAC
The DNA here is from genome assembly GCA_037179515.1 of Halocaridina rubra. Lineage (NCBI taxonomy): Eukaryota > Metazoa > Arthropoda > Malacostraca > Decapoda > Atyidae > Halocaridina > Halocaridina rubra. The sequence goes on from JAXCGZ010012153.1 coordinate 13,018, forward strand.
CTTTATAAATCAGCCCACATAAAGAAATATCGTTTTAACCTTTTGGATGCGAAAATCAGATATATCTACTCTAAATTTTATTTCCGTTAAATGCGGAAATCGGTTTTACCCCACGGTCTTATTAGCAACGTGTTTTACACTTTTTACAAAAAAAGATTTCACAGATATTCTTAATTTCTTCACATATTTCATCAAATATCTCTACAAAGCAAGAATCAAAGACTTTAAGTGGTGAATATGAAGACCGTACCTATGGGAGATACTGAAAAAGTATTTTATTTTTTGTTGGAGAATTAACATCATTACGGGAGAGTTCATAAAATTTAATTATGCAACTAAAGGGTTAAATATTATTCTGCTTAAAATGCTACTCTTTAAAAACCAACATAAAAATCTGTGATAATATACCCACCATCCTGAAGATACCAAAGTCAGAAGCCAGATCGTGCATAATAAACTCTACGAAGCACATCTGACGGTCAAAAGGATACATCCTTAGTGTAAATTGGCACATGAACGTCAGCGTTTCCTCTTCCTCAAACACCATCATATTGTTAATTCCATCGTACACTTTGTCTGCAAATTATCATTAGAATGATTACGACTTGCAGATATTTATATTTTAACATGATGTTCTAAGGATTAAAAGTCTCCAATAGAAAGCAGAGGCAAGGGACATTGATAGTATAATGTAAAAATATATGCCTGCCGTATAGCCAGGACCCGAGCTCTTTCACCAGTAATGTAGATCTAGTGATCTCCAAGCAATGGCTGAATTATCAGGAAGACAAATAGGAAATCACCGACTCCCTAATTAATTATCCAATTTAATCTGCAACGATATTAGACAGTGAAAGATAAGCCAACTCTTACATAATGAATACCTTATAAGGCTAAAGGAAACACCAAGAGAAACAACAAACAGCTGCTGTGACAGAATGAATTATAAAAAAATAGAAACGGTAAAGTTTGAAAAGATGGAAAAACAAATGGGGACTTCCAGATGGGACGTTTCCTATTAACTAAACAAAACTTGGATAAAGTGTACATTCTCATGTCCTCTATCAACTGTTTTTTGACAAGAAAATAAAATTTTAGGAGAGAAGGGACTGGCAGCTTTTCGTTATTCTAGCTCTTTTAATAGGCTCTAATGACATGCCAGAAAAGTGAGTTTGGGCTTCTTTTTCTGTCATTGCTAAATAGCTGTTATAATACTAGGGAATGCTCGGAAGGACTGGAGGGCTTTACCATTATGTATTATCAGCCATCACAATTCTTTCACTACACAAGAGTAACTGGGATAAAAAAAATTTATTACCCTTAGAAGGGGCTTGTTAGGGAAAATCAATTTACATAAAATAGCTCCTGGCTCTGTGAATGTATTTTTAAATTTTTTTAGTAGTCTAAAAGATGTCTTTCTTACTTTGTGAGTATGTAAAAATTTATTCAGTATCATCTCAAGCATACTAAAATCTCATTATCATTTATCAGTGCAATATATACATGTTTAATGGATACCCACTTCAACTGCAGTGGGATATATGGAGTAACTATATATCTTTCTATATAAAAGCCATAATCCCTCTTATAATGGGGTTGGTTGAGTCAAAGAAAAAACACGAATATTTGTGGAAGGAAAATACAAAGAAAGGGATTCCTAATCCCCTTGCTGTACCCCATTAATCAACTTAACAATACAGACCAATATAATAGATGATCCAATGAAAACGGTAAATGTAAAAAATGTAGAGACTACCCTGTGGTAAAGAATGCTTGAAAGCTGTACTTTAATAAGCCTTCTCTATAGCTAATATTCCAGATACAAAGTAATTTCAAACAAATAAAACTAATACATACTAAAATTCTATTGTAAAAGCATTATTCATATATATATTTATGTCCATACCTTCAAGAACAATAGAATCATCATCAGGCAGAGGATCATCTACTCTCGTCACATACAATCCCTGGAAGTACGTCTCGACAGCGACCGCACTCTGCGTTCCATCTGTAATTCGAATACGAGGAATCCACACATCTTGAAAAGTTTCCATTTTGTTTGCACGATACTTAGGCCTCAAGTTCTTGAATTTTAGTCGTTCATCAATCCATTTGGTAGTTATCAGCATATCAGCGCCGAGTCGAAAAGCGACCAGGTCAAATTCTCGTATAGACCTTATGTTGAGAGAAAGGAGGACTGGTAACGGTTCAGAAAATGATGTTGGTGGTGCTATTTTTTCCGAGTATCCAAAAGGTAAGAGAACTATTGTACAGTTAATTTCGTCGCTCTGATCCTTGCAGTCCATTGCCATGTCGCAGCGTGATATTTTGGGTATACAGCTGCCATCATGACACGTAAACTCTGTTACGTTACAAGCTGTTAGCAATAATGGAGTCTGAAATGAGAAAATATTCTTGTTTTCAGGTTTTTTGTTACTATTAGTCCCCATTATGGGGGTGGAGAAATAGTATTTGTTGTACATCTGCAAATATGAAATAAATAACCTCAAGTAATACATAGTTATGAATGGCTGGCAATCCCTTCCTCCCTGTAATCATTTTTCCTTGTTGATAGCAGGTGCAGGACATTTAGCAGGAAAGTGGATGAGCTGGATATAGAGAAGTCCTTTTCCTTCTCTTCTTTTTATATTTGTGGCTACCTGGTGGCTTCAAAAGGATATGGCATTAAGTTGATTTTTTTATAGTATAAATTATCCTCTTTCCTTTGCCAATAAATATACTTTACTGTTCTTATATACTGAATCCCAATAGCATTTTCTCAGCTATCACAATGCCAGTAATCTTGCCTTTGACAATTTAAACTTGACCCTTATGATAGCTCACAAAACAAAAGAAGTAATAAAAGAAACTAGAACAATATCAATAATTATCTAAAAAGCAAAATTTAGAGAGTGCAATAACAACGTAAATATTCCAGTTCTGAAGAAACACGAATAGTATCAATTTTAATGAAAAGCTCAGAAATTGCAATAATAAAAACAATGCACAGTAAATATTTCCGTTCTGAAGACATACGTATCATATCAAAAATTACTGAAAGGCACAGTTTTGAGAGTGCCATAAAAAAGTAAATACACTTTCTAAAGAGGTATACTTTGTGATCATTAAATATTCTCCAATTCTCTGAAGTTTAGCTTTCATTATAACAATTCTTATGGGATAATCTCATCAAATAGAAGACGCAGTCTCTTTTTCTAGCATTTGAAACTACAGGATCTGCATTGCTAAAGCACGAATTTTCATGCTGTAAGAGCTAAGAGGGGTAATCGAGATGTGTTTGGCTTCTGATTAATGCATGTGATTTGCTTTAGCCTCCCTCCTTACACGGGGAATTGCGGAAAATGTATATGTATATATGTAAGTACAAAAGCAATACAGTATACTTACAAGGCTTACCATTTTTGTATCACACCTGTCGCCATAAATTTCCCACATGTGAACTCCGACTGGGTATTCTCCAGTTCCACTGACTAACATTTTGGCTCCCACGTCATGATACAAACGACTCCTCATTACCCAAGTGTTGTTCTCCTTAATTATCATGGTGTGCGTCGTGCCATCGAATTCCAAATGGTATAGATCATTTTCTCGGAACGAATAACTGCGATCTAGTAAAGAGGTCTTGCATAAACCTCTCATTCTAAAAATAGGTTGCAATGTGAAATTGCACAGTGTGCACGTTTCCATATCGCATGGGCAAGCGGCCCATTTATATGGACTGTGACTAACCGCAGCAACGCAAAGGGATTCACTCGTGACCATTTTGTACTGAGGTAAAAAGTTATACCAGTCAACCGGACCTCTGTCACTACTTCTCTCCCAGTCCGTGGTTGCTAAATTACCTTGGATCCCAATCCAGTACATATAAGTCCAAATACTTTGGCATTTTTCACTGTATGGAGAAAATTTATGAAAAAGCATCTGGTTCACTTCAGGATCTTGAGGTACAATTACATCCCCTTGGAGTTTTTTACACCACTCTAAAGCATCGTGAAAATTTAACTTGTCCACAAAAAACAAGAAAAAGCGAGTAGTGTGTTTACTGCATATTTCTGACAATTCAGTTTCCCTGATCCATATTTCACCTACTAAACTAAGACGGCCATTTTCTAGATCAATCAGCGGACTTTTGGATATGACGGGATTTTTACAAGTCAAGAAGGCATTCATATCTGCATGGGTCAGGTATATGTCATAAATTCTATAATCAGCAATCTCTCCGTCCAAGGTTTCAAGGATGTGGTGGCTCCCATTCAGTGAGTACAGTCTCTGACCTACTACTAGACGCCCTCCACCTTGAATAGACAGCTCCCTTTTAGGACCAGAAGCATTCTGATTGACCTGAAGTGGGATTTCAGTTACCTGAGAGAGAGAGAGGAAAAATGATATACAGTATTAGCGTGCATTCTTGACAGTACAATGTATTTCTTTTATGCCTGGCCCTAATTAAACTCTCCATATGTAATTAAAAGGTTTATGCTATTTTGCAGTGGAAAAAAATAGGAGCCTGTAAATTTTCAAGGTAAAGTTATACTCAAAGAACACGAGACTGGGTTTGCCTTAGTCCATGAAGACGAAGAGTTTCACTTAAATATATCGATGATGTGGAAGGAGCAGTGATTGCATCTGTATTCTAGACCCTGCCAAATCAACAGGTGAGGATGCTGCTGGAAATTGCAAGCCATTGGTGATATGAAATGTGCCATGATGTTAGGGAATGAAAAGGCATTCATATGCTTATAGCTCAGAAAAATATATTGCCTACAGCCTTATGTATCATCATACATATGAATGAGAACATCCAATACCAATGGAAACTTAATATTATAAATTGACAAATATTGGTATTCTGCCAGAGGAGGTAAGAACATAAAACTAAAAGCAAGGAAACCCATCAGTGCAACAATGTATGAAAAGTATACTTTGGATTCTAAGTGGACCCCTTCTCAAGCACTCAAGTTTGAGAAAAGGTTCAATTAGGACCCAAAATATAGATATACATTCCTAATATTATTCCCTGATTAGTTTCCTTATTATATAATGCTGCATATTAACAGTTTACGTCTATATGACTCATAATTTCCTTTAGGGACACATAATTTATCAATGCAATGATCAGCAAAGGTACCTTTCAAACTAAAAACATTTTAATCTCCTTATTCAAGAGACTTTTTTTATAACTCATTCGTACCTATATTACATTGCCATAGCTATAAATATTCCTACATTAAACTAAAACTTATATATAGCTAGCTACAAATGAAAGCACAAATTGTTTTTCATTTTCAAAGATGTAAAATACTGTACTAAGCTCTATGCCTTGTTTTATATTACATTTGGTCTCAGTTAATGTGGGTGGAAACAGACATATTGGAGCTGGGGCATTAAGACTGGATGCATTTCCTAACGTCTCATGGTGGGTTTGAAGCCACGTTAGTTGCTGCCCAACTTGCGCACTCAACTAATGAGCTACCATGACCCCAATGTATTCTTCTAGCCATCATGCATATCTATTTCCATCCCACGAAATCTCTTTTCATTGTTATCTCTCTGATGCACTTTCCTGTTTTGTGTTGTGGTCTGGAATGGGCAATAATGAAGCTAGTTCTAAAATACCCTAAACAAGACACCAGTGTACCAAGTTTTTGGTCATTAATGTGCACAAGGGATTCTCAGTAGTATTTTAGGTCATCACAGAGGTCGTGGTAGCTCAACGGCAGAGCACGCAAGTCGGAAGTGATGAGCTGACAAACACAGATTCCATCCTGCTGTGAGGCATTATGAAGAGCATCCAGTTTTAATCCCCTTAACTCCAGCCTGTCCGTGATCACCCCAAATTGATATATAAAAAGGAAAACAAATTAAGGCACTACATATGGAGTAAGTCTGAATAGTGACAGTCCAATATGCCGAATGTGTGCTGTCCAAGTTAAAGGTAGAATTTAACCACCAGTACAGATTAAAAAACCATACTGGTATTTGTCTAAGCAAATATATTAAGTAGAGATATATCCTTTTCCAGTGTTGCTCTCACTCTGATATCTGAGAGAGATGTCATAATGTATATCAACCAGACTATTGCATGCCATACATAGCTTTATGATGACTGAGTAATTTCAACCAGATTCGTACATCACATACATAAGGTTTTATGGTGAAAGGAGGGCCTACGCAGTCATGATCCAGCAATAGGTAAAATTCCTTCAGAAAATGGATACTCTCTTTCTCACAGTGACCATGTGACTCTGCTGTCAGGGGGTACGTGTGAAGTCTTGCATATCAAGTTTCTCTACTTTCTACTGTTATCTGACCACGTGGACTATCTCTGTCTTAAAACTACCTTAAATACTTTGTGATCTGAGTGGTCTGTTTAACAATTTGAACCTCTTGGTATAATATGTCATAGGTATTCTATACCCTGAGTTAACTGTCTCTCATCAGTACTGTACAAGAGAGAATAGAGCTTGATCAAGATGCTCCAAGATCATTAACATTTAAGTATGAAGATAAAATCAAAAGAAGATATTTCTAAATTGTATAGGTACTGGATATTACCGTAAATACATACAAATTTACAATTCAATAGAGATCAGCTACGAAGCAAAAATGAAAACAGAGTGCTGTGATCTTTCAAACTGCAATTTAGTCAATCCAAAAGATCTCAGAACTCCGTTGTTTCAGTTTTCCTTCGTGGCTGAACTAATCATCTGAGTCATGTGTTCATATTCTTATGATAGATATCCACATTTTATATTACATAGTAAGAACCTTCAGTTTCTTATATATTCCCCTAAAAAGAGTAGTGTTATAGTATTCTCTTAATGTAGTCTTTCATTTTTTTTATCATAGTATACCTTCTAATTGCAATTATAATTTCTAATTCTCGTACCATGCAAATGCTTGTAGTTGTATTTATGTAGAATAAAATCTTAAATACTACTATGGCTTATTACAAGTAGTAATGCATATTACTAACAAATGAATTCTACTTTAAATGTATTTTAAATAACACTCACCAAGTCATCATGCATAACGTAGAGTACCTCAGCTGTCAGATTGAGTCCCACTGCGATGTGACTCCATTTGAACATCCTAATAGTATACTTGACAGCTGTGACAACCATTCCATTGCAGCACAAAATATGCATCTCTTTCTTATTTGGAGCCAGTTCTGTTACATATAATCACATTATGAATTAAGAGTAACTTAATGTCACGAACTCTTATGTAATAATGAGTTATCCCCAGAACCCCCTATAGAGATAAATAACTCCATAAATTGTTAGGTTAGTTTAGGTTGAGTTGGCTCAGGTTAGCTTAAGTAACGTTAGGTATATTGTTGACAAATATGGAATTCAGTCTATGCATCCTATGTGCAAACATCAAGGAGTGCACTCAACATTGATTCATGTTATACACCGTTTTGCGTCGCATGCAGTCCCCATTCGAATTGGAGTGGACACAGACATTTGGAGCTACATGGGGATTCTGGATGCCATCTCTAATGCCCCGTGGTGGGATCAAACCCATGGTAGCCGCTTCCCGAATCACTCAGTAGCCTAAAGTAAAGTACTTATTCAAACTACTGACGCTCCTTTACTAATGAACATCTGACATACAAGCATCCAGAGATACACCAACATGTAATGGAACCAACAAGGGCCAGGGGTGGGGATGAGCCATGACTACTTGATCTAGTGTTCACAGATAATGTGTTGGATATTGAAAAAATTGAGTATGAACCACCAATTGGAAAGAGTGACCACTGTGTGTTGTTGATGGAGTATATTATTGAAGATATTCTTCCTGAGAGTAGAGGCACTGAGGACATGAGGAGGAACTATCCGAAAGGAGATTACATCAAAATGAATGAGCTTTTTGCAGTTATTGACTGGAGAACCTTATTTTACAACAAATCTGTACAAGAAATGTATGACATCTTTTGTGAGAAATATGGGAAGATAGTAGATTGTTGCATACCTGTCACCAAAGTAGGTGTAATTCATGCCAAAGAGAAATGGTTCGATAATGGGTGTAAAAGAGCTAAGGAGTGGAGAGACAAATGCTGGAAAAGGTATAGGAGGAGAAAAAACATAAATGCCTGGCAAACCTACAAAAGAGCAAGAAATGACTACCTAAGTAAAAGAAGAGAGGCAGAGAGAGACTATGAGAGGGACATCACCAGGAAGGCTAAAGAAAATCCCAAGCTTTTCCACAGCTTTATCAGAGGAAAACTGAAGGTAAAAGAACAGGTTTTAAGGCTAAAGAGAGCGGATGGAAGCATCACTGAGACGGATGAAGAGATCTGCAAAGAATTGAACAAGGAGTTTCAGTCAGTATTTACAGTAGAAAATACCCCACCCCCTCAGATTGCAGTGATAGAAGCTCAAGGGCCGGTATTATATTCAACCTTACAGCCACAGAGGTATGCAAAGCGCTGATGGATTTAGATGTTCATAAAGCTACAGGTCCTGATGACATATCCCCTCATGTGCTTAAAAAATGCGCAAACACAATATCAGTGGCACTAAGTATCATATTTAAGGAGTCACTGGAGTCGGGGGAGATTCCAAGATGCTGGAAACAAGCAAACGTGATACCTATATTCAAAAAGGGAAGGAGGGATATGGCTCTGAACTATAGACCAGTTTCCTTGACCAGCATAGTTTGCAAAGTTATGGAGAAACTACTAAGGAAACATATCTCTCTTCACTTGGAATCCTTCAACTTTTTGTCAGTGAGGCAACATGGCTTCAGAGAAGGTAGATCAACAGTAACAAATTTATTAGAATTTTATGATGAGGTAAGCCAAATCTTACAGGAAAGAGAGGGCTGGGCAGATTGCATATTCCTAGACTTCCAGAAAGCGTTTGACACTGTTCCACATGGGAGACTTATTAGGAAGCTGCAATCAATGGCTAGAATAGGTGGAAATGTTTTGGAATGGATAAAAACTTACTTAGAAGGAAGGGAACAGAGGGTTAGAGTAAGACAGTGTCTGAATGGAGAAGAGTTAGTAGTGGAGTTCCACAGGGTTTCGTTTTAGGGCCACTTTTGTTCCTTGTATATGTAAATGACCTACCAGAGTCTGTAAATTCATTCATGAATATGTTTGCAGATGATGCAAAGATTGTGAAGAAAGTAAAAAACGAGAACAATGGTAGAGAACTTCAGGAGGATCTAAATAATCTGCATGAGTGGTCAGAAAAGTGGCTAATGAAATTCAATACTTCAAAATGTAAGGTAATGAGAATGGGTACAAGTGCAAGAAGGCCCAAGCTTGACTACTCGGTGGCTGGAGTACAACTTCAAGAGACAGAAAATGAGAGAGATCTAGGAGTAAACATACTGGCAGATTTGTCTCCAGAAATACATATAAATGGCATAGTAAGGGCAGCATATGCATTCTTATCAAATGTAAGGGTAGCCTTCAGGCACATGGACAAGGAAATGTTCAGAAATATTTATGTAACCTATATGAGGCCAAAACTCGAATATGCAGCCCCCTTTTGGAATCCGCACTTGAAAAAGCACATAACTAAGCTTGAAAAAGTTCAAAGACATGCCACGAAACTGGTGCCAGAAATACGCAATCTCAGTTATGATGAGAGGCTGAGGGAATTAGACTTACCATCACTCGAAGCTAGAAGAGTGAGGGGGGATATGGTAACAGTCTTTAAATTCCTTCATGGTTATGATAGAGTGGATAGGGATCGATATTTTGATATGGCTGGCTCTAGAACTAGAGGTCATAGTTTAAAGCTTCGTAAGAAAACTTCTTTGCAGGATGTAAGGAAATACTTTTTCAGTGTAAGAGTAGTTGATAATTGGAATTCGCTAAGCGAGGAGGTAGTTGATGCTATCTCAATCCATAGTTTTAAGGACAGGTATGATAAGTATCACTAAGTATAAAATGGAACCGAAGAGGAGACGGGAAGATACGAGCTTTGGGCTCTTTCCAGTAAACACAATTAGGTAATCACAAATGATTCGCATAGGTGTGCGTGTGTGCATACGAGAGAGGGAGATTATATTATTTGTGCTACCGTCTCACAAGAATGACAATAATAATAATAATAATAATATGAATGACAGAAATATAGAGAAAAAAATCAAGCGAACTTCTTACCAACACTTTCAAATATGCATGAGTATGTGTCAAAAATACACATATTGTGTATACAGCTAGTAGAGGAAATGGGCTTGATTATACCAGATCAAACCAGATCTAAGGGGCAACTTCTATCTCTCTCTCTCTCTCTCTCTCTCTCTCTCTCTCTCTATATATATATATATATATATATATATATATATATATATATATATATATATATATATATATATATATATATATATATATATATATAACCAAATAAGCACATTACCATATGTGAAAACATGAATCATATATTACCTCGATTGGGGCACGAGCCTAGGACACATAATTACTGTGCCAAGAATCTACCAACTACACCACAGAAGGTTAAATGGGAAACAAACCTTACAGCTTTATCTGCTACACTAGGAATGAATGCATTCTATCTGAATGATATATATATATATATATATATATATATATATATATATATATATATATATATATATATATATATATATATATATATATATATATATATATATATATATATATATATATATATATATATATATATATATATATATATATATATATATATATATATATATATATATATATATATATATATATATATATATATATATATATATATATATATAATATATATATATATATATATATATATATATATATATATATATATATATATATATATATATATATATATATATATATATATATATATATATATATATATATATATATATATATATATATATATATATATATATATATATATACACCTAGTTCACTTTTTACACGTGTTTGTAATCCGCAAAATTGGAATAACACCCCTAAAAAATAAGAGAAAAAAATACGAAATTCGCAAATAACACCCATGCAAAAAACTTCTAAAATAATACTTCATTTTAGTAAATAATCGACAGCCTCAGAGGCACTTTTCTGCCATGCTCTTCCTCTTCTATCACTTAATGCGATCGGATATTATGAAGATAATGGAAAAAAAGCATTAAGAACAAACAGCAAACAAACTTTCGATATAATATCGTCAGGGAAATAGAGTGCGAGGGTGCATCAGCTGATACAGAAGCGGCAGAACGTTTGCAGATAGAGGTTCGTACTCCCGCGTCCTCCTCCTCTTCTACCGCTTAATGCGATCAGATATCATGAAGATAATGGAAAAAAAACATTAAGAACAAACTTGCGATATAACATTGTCAGGGAAAAAGCGTGCGAGGGTGCATCAGCTGATACAGAGGCAGCAAAACGTTTGCAGATAGAGGTTCGCTATCCCGCATCCTCCTCTTCTTGTACCGATTAATGCGATTGAAATTATGAAGAGAATTGAAAAAAAGCATTAAGAGCAAACAGCAAACAAACTTTCGATATAATGTTGTCAGGGAAATAGCGTGCGAGAGTGCATCAGTTGATACGGAAGCAGCAAAATGTTTGCAGATAGAGGTTCGTTCTCCCGCATCCTCCTCCTCTTCTACCGCTTAATGCGATCGGATATTATGAATATAATGGAAAAAAAGCATTAAGAACAAACAGCAAACAAACTTTCGATATAATATCGTCAGGGAAATAGTGTGCGAGGGTGCATCAGCTGATACGGAAGTGGCATAACGTTTGCGGATATAGGTTCGTTCTCCCGCATCGAATATTATGAAGAGAAATGAAAAAAGCATTAAGCACAAACAGCAAACAAACTTTCGATATGATATCGTCAGGAATATAGAGTGCGAGGGTGCATCATCTGATATGGAAGCAGCAAAACGTTTGCAGAAGAAGTTCGTTCTTCCGCATCCTCCTCCCTTTCTACCGCTTAATGCGATCGGATATCATGAAGATAATGTAAAAAAAGCATTAAGAACAAACTTGCGATATAACATTGTCAGGGAAATAGCGTGCGAGGGTGCATCAGCCGATACGGAGGTGGCAAAACGTTTGCAGATAGAGGTTCATTCTCCCGCATCCTCCTCCTCTTCTACCGCTTAATGCGATCGAAATTATGAAGGGAATTGAAAAAAAGCATTAAGAACAAACAGCAAACAAACTTTCGATATAATAGCGTGCGAGGGTGCCTCGGCTGATACGGAAGCAGCAAAACGTTTGCAGGTAGAGGTTCTTTCTCCCGCATCCTCCTCCTCTTCTTCCACTTAATGCGATCGAATATTATGAAGACAATTGAAAAAGAGCATTAAGAACAAACATCAAACAAACTTTCTATATAATATCGTCAGGGAAATAGCGTATGAGTGTGCATCAGCTGATATGGAAGCGGCAAAACGTTTGCAGACAGAGGTTCATTCTCCCGCATCTTACTCCTCTTCTACCACTTGATACGATCGAACATTATGAAGAGAATGGAAAACAGCTTTTAGAGCAAACAGCAAACAAACTTGCGATATAATATTGTCAGGTAAATAGCGTGTTAGGGTGCATTAGCTGATACTGAGGTAGCAAAACGTTTGCATCCTCGTGCTCACTGCCACCATGCACGTCCCAGTGTATGCCTGTTGCCCACCGCATAATAAGAGTGCATTAATTTGTTTACTGTACAGTAAATCTGTATATCTTTTATATTGTACACTATTTGCATGTTAATATAAATAACTACAGGTCTTTCTGCTTTGTTATGTACTTATAAAATATGTTTTATTTATATTATATTTTTGGTATAGTGTGTCTATGTACAGATGTGGAATGTATCTATGCCCATTATAATAGTTTCTTATGGAAAATGACTCGTTAAATTACACGAAAATTACAATATGCGGCACTTCTGAGAACTTATCTTCACGTTACTCTAAGAACTAGGTGTATATATATATATATATATATATATATATATATATATATATATATATATATATATATATATATATACACAGTGTTCCCTCGGTTATTCGCGTTTCTTGGCTCGCGTTTTTTTTTTTTTTTTTTTTTGCCAAAAAAATAAATAAATAAAAATTCTTTTTTAAAGATTATTGTGACACCTGGATGGGCCAAAAAATGATAAAATAAAACAGACTTTATCAGGTTGTAAAGAGAAACAGATGGAGAGTGTAATGACCTGTCAGATGTGAAGGGATTATAAAAGATGTGTAATGAATATCCAGGTCTCTGCTGGGTTTTAATATACCTCTGCATTACTTTCATGATGCCTATTCCAATAATTCTGCTTAGATCTTATTATTATTATTATTATTATTATTATTATTGGCAACAATAATTTTCCTTTGATGATGATTGTGGAGATTATTATCATCATCATCATTATTATTATTATTAAGGGCTCATCATTGTTTGTACATCTGTTGGTTTATTTACTTTTAATGATTGTGTAAAGTGCCCCTCCCTAGTTGACTGGGACAAAGAGAGTGTGGGGGGTTGGGTAGAATAGATAGAGAGAGAGAGAGAGAGAGAGAGAGAGAGAGAGAGAGAGAGAGAGAGAGAGAGAGAGAGAGAGAGAGAGTGTGTGTCTTTAAGTAACTCTTGTTCATTCAACCAAAACTACATTATTTATAGTAAAAATAATGGTTTAATTACGAATTCGTAGTGATAATGATAATAATAATAATGATAATAATAATAATAATAATAATAATCTCCCCAGTCATCACCAAAGGAAAATTATTGTTGCCAATAATAATAATAGTAATAATAATAATAATAATAATAATAATAATAATAATAATAATAATAATAATAATAATAATAATAATAATAATAAGATCTAAGGAATATTTTTAGAACAGACATCATGAAGGTAATGCAGAGGTATAGTAAACCCAGCAGAGAGCTGGATATTCATTACACATCTTTTATAATCCCTTCACATCTGACAGGTCATTACACTCTCCATCTCTGTTCCTCTTTACAGCCTGATGAAGGCCGTTTTATTTTATAATTTTTGGCCTGTCTGGTGTCATAATCATATTTAATTTTTTTTTAATTTTTTTTATTTAAAGGCTGATCCTACTTCGCGATTTTCCTGGCTCGCGCTGGGTCCCGGAACCGAACTACCGCGATAAGGGAGGGAACACTATATATATATATATATATATATATATATATATATATATATATATATATATATATATATATATATATATATATATATATATTAGAAGCAAAAAAGGCCCATAAATAAAACACAAAGAGAAGCGAAGATGTACTATATATTACGACTGGACTCCAGCCCTCTTCAGGTACAAATGATTCGATATTTACAAAGCTCTGGAGAAAGAATGTATAAGGGGATGCTAGCAACGATTGCCAGGAGGAACCACGATAGGATTAGCTTCAGACCTCAGGTCAGGTGGACAGTCATTTGGCATAATCTTCTTATTAAGGTCTTTTAATATTGCTTCATCTACAATGTCAGATCTCCATTGTCAATTTGATAAATTTAAGGTTTCTGATTTTTCTATAATGGCTGCTTCAAATATCTTTCACCTGTATTGGCAATTACTCTTATATAGCAATGAGGACTCACTCCAATTAATATGGTGACCAGTATCTCGCATATGCACAAGTAATGCAGAACTTTCAGCACCATATCGCACTGCTCTCCTGGGTTCAGATATTCTTTGGCCTAGCGAATGACTAGTTTGACCTATGTAAGATTTATTGCAGGAACTGTAATAAATTTTATAAATCTCTGCTTCTAAAGATTCCATCAAAATAAAAAAACTTTTAGAAGCAGATTTTAAAAATTTATAGCAATTCCTGCAATAAATCTTACATAGGTCAAACTAATAATACTTTACTTTATTTCCATTTCAATACAATGGGTATTCGTCAGCCAGGGTAAGCCCCAACCCCCCACTGTGGTGTCCACCCACAGCAGTTCCTGCCAGTAAACAGCTTAAACTCTCGGTCTTGGACGGGAACCGATCTTTCGACCTCATGAATGCGAAGCCAGCGCGTTACCACTGTACTAGTCATTCGCTAGACCAAAGAATATCTGAGCATAAAAGAGCAGTGCGATATGGTGCTGAAAGTTCTGCTTTATTTGTGCACATGTAAGATACTGGTCACCATATTAATAGGAGTGAGTTCTTATTGCTATATAAGAGCAACTGTCAATACAGGAGAAAGATACCTGAAGTAGCCATTATAGAAAAATCAGAAATATTAAATTTATCAAATGGACAGTGGAGATCTGACATTGTGGATGAAGCAATATTAAAAGACCTAATTAAGAAAATTATGCCAAACGACCATCCACCTGACCTGAGGTCTGAAGCTTATCCCATCGTGGATCCTCCTGGCAATCGTAGCTAGCATCTCCCCCGCCCCCATATTTTTTCTCCATAGCTTTATAAATATCGAATTATTTGTACCTGAAGAGGACTGGAATCCAGTCGTAATATATATATATATATATATATATATATATATATATATATATATATATATATATATATATATATATATATATATATATATATATATATATATATATATATATATATATATATATATATATATATATATATATATATATATATATATATATATATATATATATATATATATATATATATATATATATATATACATATCTATATATATATATATATATATATATATATATATATATATATATATATATATATATATATATATATATATATATATATATATATATATATATATATATATATATATATATATATATATATATATATATATACATATATATATATATACATATATATATATATACATATATATATATATACATATCTATATAGCTATACATATCTATATAGCTATACATATCTATATAGCTATACATATCTATATATCTATACTTATCTATATATCTATACATATCTATATATCTATACATATCTATATATCTATACATATCTATATATCTATACATATCTATATATCATATATATATATATATATATATATATATATATATATATATATATATATATATATATATATATATATATATATATATATATATATATATATAGTGTTCCCCCGATTATTCCCATTTCTTGGTTCGCGTTCTCACTGTATCGCGGTTTTTTTTTTATAACTTATTATTTTATTTTATGGGTATATGAAAAAAATATTAAAATATTAAAAAAAAAACTCAGTATTTAAATTTTTTTATTAAAAAAAACATATTTCATTATCTAATTGATAAAAATAATTTATTTCCCAGCCTACGAATAATAAAACAGTAAAAAATAGTAAAAAACATAAGTTTAGATAGATATATAGATAGATACATTTTTTGACCATCTCTTTTGAAAAGTACAGCATAATCTTTACAAAAGGAGTATTTGGTCCAAATTACAATGAATAAATACAATAGATTTTGTACAATCATCAAATAAGTAAATGAATTTTAAATTAATATACATTGTATTAATAACTGAATGATATACGTACGTACAGTATAACTCACATTATTGCATCATGCGAAATAGTGTTCGATAGTGTACAATGTATTGGGGTCGCAGCTACATGAGCTAGCATATATATTTATATTTCCAGTAGTTTCATGATTTTATTGA
The DNA here is from genome assembly GCA_037179515.1 of Halocaridina rubra. Lineage (NCBI taxonomy): Eukaryota > Metazoa > Arthropoda > Malacostraca > Decapoda > Atyidae > Halocaridina > Halocaridina rubra. The sequence goes on from JAXCGZ010012153.1 coordinate 29,710, forward strand.
TAAAAAAACGTATTTATTAGCCTAAGAATAATAAAACAGTAAAAAATAGTAAAAAACATAAATACTACCAGTATTGCAACATGTAAAATACGATACCGCTATCAGCGTTTCAGACAAGGACTCGTTCAGTCTAACTCACGTGTACGCCGTTCACGTTGTGCTTATTAAACGTTTTGCTTGTGTTCGATAGCGTACAATGTATTGGGGTCGCAGCTACGTGAGCTAGCATATATATTTATATTTCCAGTAGTTTTATGATTTTATTGATAAAAAAACGTATTTCTTAGCCTAAAAATAATAAAACAGTAAAAAATAGTAAAAAACATAAATACTAACAGTATTGCAACATGTAAAATACGATACCGCTATCAGCGTTTCGGACAATGAGTTCCACCATCTTCCATTGTCTCGCCTCACTCGTGTGCACCATTCACGTTGTGCTTATTATTATTAATATGTTTTGCTTGAGATTTTTTTACTCGCATATTTTAACCTTTGCAATGCCTCCCAAGCATCCTTCATCTTCTAAGGCTTCTTGTAGTGAGCCTAAGTGGCAAAGGAAAATGTTAACCATTGTAGATAAAGTGAAACTCTTAGATATGTTGAAAGAAGGAAAAAAGTTTGTGGATGTCGGCCGCTATTTTACGTAAACGTAAAAATTATTGTAAAATAGTGTACCTATGTATGTCAAGTCATCATCACCTCATTCACGGTAAGTTTTCCTATCACTTTCATAAAAAATTACGTTGCTTGCTGTTATTTATAATGTAAAGGGCGTTTTTTTAATAGTACAGGGAGGGTTTATACAGTGTAAACGTAAAAATCTATTAAAATATCTATGTACATATAGGCTGATCCTACTCCACGGATTTCCTGGCTCGCGCCGGGTCCCGGAACCGAACTACCGCGGTATGGGGGGGAACACTGTGTATATATATATATATATATATATATATATATATATATATATATATATATATATATATATATATATATATATATATATATATATATATATATATATATATATATATATATATACAGTAATCCCTTACTATTTTGCAGTTCACCTTTCGCAGATTCGCTGTATCGCGGATTTCTTTTTTGAGGGAAATTTTTATTTATTTTTTTTTTTAAGATTATTGTGACACCAGGATGGGCCAAAAAATTATAAAATAAAACAGCCTTTCTTCTTCTTCTTCCTCTATTTGCGTTCCCATTTTCATATGGGGTCGCATCTCTTCACTAGTCGTCTCCACTGGTTCCGGTCCATCACTTGCTCCTCCTCCAGCTGTCTCTCTCTGAGATCCTCCTTCAGTCGGTCCTTCCACCGTAGTTTAGGTCTTCCTCGTCTACGTCTGCCCTCCACGTCCATCTCCATCACTCTCACACCCACGTAGTCTTCTTCTCTCCTCTTCACATGACCGAACCACTGTAATCTCCTCTCCTGCGCTTTCGCCGACGCCTCCACCACCTTCACTGTACCTCTGATCCGGTCATTTCGTATATGTTTATATATAATTCTTTATATATGCTTCAATTCTAGTGTTTTTTCTATTTGATTCTCTCATTTTGTTGCTAATACTGTTGTTTATTTATTGTTTACCTTTCTGCTTTCTTTGTATTTTTGCATTATGCCTCTTCCCTTGCATATATTTATTTTTTTGTTTGTTACATTTCTACATTCTTTGTACAGTTGTTATTTTATTATTTGTGTATTTTTGTATTCGCATTTTTGTATATTTTTCTTTATTGCATTTTTGTATTTTTACATTATTTGTCTGTTTTCGTGTTTATTTTTTTTGTATATCTGTTCATTTTTTAATTGTTTGTGTTTTTCATTTTCTTTTGGGTATTTTTGTTAAAGCCTTTATCAGGCTGTAAAGAGAAACAGAGATGGAGAGTGTAATGACCTGTCAGATGTGAAGGGATTATAAAAGATGTGTAATGAATATCCAGGTCTCTGCTGGGTTTTAATATACCTCTGCATTACTTTCATGATGTCTATTCCAATAATTCTCCTAAGATCTTATTATTATAATTATTATTATCATTATTATTATTATTATTATTATTATTATTATTATTATTATTATTATTGGCAACAATAATTTTCCTTTGATGATGATTGTGGAAATTATTATTATTATTATTATTATTATTATTATTATTATTAGTAGTAGTAGTAGTAGTAGTAGTAGTAGTAGTAGTAGTAGTAGTAGTAGTAGTAGTAGTAGTATTAAGGACTCATCATCCTTGTTTGTACATCTGTTGGTTTATATACTTTAATAACTGTGCACAGTGCCCCTCCCTATTTGGCTGGGACAAAGAGAGTGTGGGGGGTTGGGTAGAATAGACTGTTGGAGAGAGAGAGAGAGAGAGAGAGAGAGAGAGAGAGAGAGAGAGAGAGAGAGAGAGAGAGAGAGAGAGAGAGAGAGAGAGAGAATCTTTAATTAACTCTTGTTCATTTAACCAAAACTATATTATTTACTGTAAAAATAATGGTTTAATTACAAATTCGTAATAATAATGATATTAATAATAATAATAATAATAATAATAATAATAATAATAATAATAATAATAATAATAATAATTATAATAATAATAATAATCTCCACAATCATCATCAAAGGAAAATTATTGTTAATAATAATAATAATAATAATAATAATAATAATAATAATAATAATAATAATATCTAAGGAGAACTTTTGGAATAGACATCATGAAAGTAATGCAGAGGTATATTAAAACCCAGCAGAGAGCTGGATATTCATTACACATCTTTTATAATCCCTTCACATCTTACAGGTCATTACACTCTCCATCTCTGTTTCTCTTTACAGCCTGATAAAGGCTGTTTTATTTTATAATTTTTGGGCCGTCCTGGTGTCATAATCATCTTAATTTTTTTTTTTTTTAAGGTGTTCCTACTTCGCGGAAATTCACCTATCGCAGCCGGTCCAGGAACCGAACCCCCGCGATAAACGAGGGATTACTGTATATATATATATATATATACAGTATATCAAAGAAGCACATTACCATATGTGAAAACATGAATAATTTTTCCCCCGACAGGGACTTGAACCTAGGACACATAATTACTATGCCAAAGTGCTACCAACTACACCACAGAAGGTCTACAAGAGAAATAATCCTTACAGTTATATCTGCCATACTAGGAATGAACGCATTGCATCTGAATACCACTCTGTTCATATAACAGATTCCCCCAATCTCACTCGTGGCTTCATATTTGTATATATTTCAAATTTCAATCTCATTTGGGAGCATAGTAATTATGTGTCCTTGGTTCAAGTTCTGCTCAGGGTAAAAATTATTCATGTTTTCACATATGCTAATGTGCTTATTTGAATATTATTGGTTGCAAATGAGATTTAGATTTTATGTAAATGCGAAAACAAAGCCACGAGGGAGGTTGAAGGAAGCTGTTATATGAAGAGAGTGGCATTTAGAGAGAATGCATTCATTCCTAGTATAGCAGATATAGCTGTAAGGCTTGTTTTCCTTTTAGACCTTCTGTGGTGTAGTTGGTAGCGCCTTGGCATAGTAATTATTTGTCCTAGGTTCAAGTCCCGGTCAGGGTAAAAATTATTCTCATATATATATATATATATATATATATATATATATATATATATATATATATATATATATATATATATATTTATTTATTTTTTTTTTTTTTTTTTTTTTCCCCAGAGGGTATCTGAGTGGGGCACCCACAATTTAGTTATATTTAATGCCTCCAAGACAGTTTTTGGCTATCTCTTATGTTCTTCTCCTCCTGATAGCTTCATTGTCTTCGAAACTGACGAAATTTTCCCTCTTAATTCTATCAACAACACTGAGAGTTTAAGCTGTTTACTGGGGAGGTTACTGCTGTGGCTGGTCACCACAGTGGGGGGTTGGGGCTTGCACCATCTGACGCCCGCCAGAGCAGGGGTGGTGTCTCTGATAGGAGGGCTAAAACCCAGCAAACTTTAAATTTAGTAATCTATATAGCCTCTAACTCGTCTTGGAGGAGTCACATAATCCAAATATTTACAGTTACATAAGATCTAAAAAGATCTTATCTGTCTCTCCTTAGAATACTGCTTGCACATCTGGGGTGCTTCTTCGTATACTTATCTCCTTGATAGGATTGAATCTAAGGCGGTCAGACTCATTAACGATCCTTCTCTTACTTTTAATCTGGATTCTCTCTCTCTTTGCCATAAGGTATCAACCCTTTCTCTTTTGTATCGCTGCTCTGATGAGTTGGTGAGTTGCATCCCTCCCTAATGCCGAGGCCACATAACACCGATTTGTCGGTGCAGCGACTGCTTCTTTCCATTTACCGCCAGAGTCTGGAACTCTTCCTCCTTCTGTCTTACCAAATTCTTATGACCTATCTTCCTTCAAAAAGAGAATCTGTTGTCATCTCAGGGCCTAATCCTCCATATCTCTAGGTCCTCAGTACTTCGACAATTTTTTCAGTCTGTCCTTTTCCTTTGTGTATCATTACCTCATCTCTGCCATGTCTATAAGATTTTTATTTTTCTTCGTCTTAATGTGTTCTCGTGCCCGGGCCTTTACTGATGAGGGCAAGTTTTTGCCTGTCCCAGTGTCATACTCATAAAAAAAAATAAAAAAAAGCATAAGGCTTGAGTCGATCAGTAAAGAATGCGGTGGATATCTTTCTCTTGCTCTCTCTCTCTCTTTCTCTTTCTCATTCCCTGAACATACCAAATACCAACTTAAGAACAAACCAACTTGCAATCAGCCTTTCAAACCGTAACTCATTCGTAAGTAGGTTGGCCCATGGCACCAGCAGCCCATTGTGATACTAAAACTGAAGAGTCTTTTGGATTTTAACAGGACTGTCCAGGACAGTTTGACGGTAAGTCTTCCTTCAGTTACGCTTCTTTTTCTATGCCTACATCAACACTAAATATTTTTGGATATTCGGTACACATCTCTTATCATCCCTTCACATCTGACAAGTAACAATACTCCCCATCATGTCTCTCTCTATGCTTTCTTCGTGTCCAGGCCCGATGAGGAGATTTTTTCTTTTTGGGTCAGTCTTTGTGTCACAATCATTATAAAAAGTAGTGGAGTGTCTGTACATCAACTTTTTGCGTGCTGCCAGACAAGTTTAAAGTGACCCACGAAATTCTCTTACCTATTAAGAGTTCCTCTGTTGATCCTTCCACAGCATAGCTCAGAAGTGGAACATGAGAAGTGACGTGACGGAGTCGCATGTGCATAACTAGCGTTAACTATTCAGAAACCAACAAAAGTAGAGTATATAAATAATTATACATGCATACATATACAACTACCTCAATCTCCCTTGTAATGGGGCTGGCCAAGTCAAAACACACGTTTTCACCAGAAACCAAAATACCTTGATTGCAACAGTTACCCTCCACGACCCTTTTGGTCGAGACTTGGGAGTGTGAAGATGTCAATCTTCCCCTCCCCTCATTTTTTTTTTTTCTGATAAACAGGCAAGGTATACTGGGACCCTGTTACCTCCATTAATTTGCTACTTGTGGCTTCCTTGCTAATTTCATTAGAAAATGGTGTTACATTTTATCGGGAAAATATACAACTCATCAATGAAAACTGTGTGGGCAAATACAGTACTAAAGTCCTAAAACAACATGAAATAGTAATGATGTCTCTAATGTATGCACTTCTATAAGATCCATCCATGCACATTCATAAAAATTAATTTCAGGTCAGTACTATAAAGCATGCAGTATGCTCACATTCATATAGTAAACTAACGCATGAGCAGTGTCACAGGGGAAAGTATGCATATAGAATGGCCGCTATACCCCCTTGTAAGGAGGGTGGCTGAGTCAAAGGACACATATTCAACACAAACAAATATTCCTCGAACACTCCTCTTACTTTCTTAGGTATAATGAGCTGCCATAATGTCTCTCCCCATCACCTTGCTTACATCAGTGCAGGGATCAGCTGTGATTACCTAATTGTGTGTACGGGAAAGAGCCCAAAGCTCGTATCTTCCCGTCTCCTCATCGGTTCCATTTTGTACTTAGTGATACTTATCATACCTGTCCTTAAAACTATGGATTGAGATAGCATTAACTACCTCCTCGCTTAGCCAATTCCAATTATCAACTACTCTTACACTGAAAAAGTATTTCCTTACATCCTGCAAAGAAGTTTTCTTACGAAGCTTCAAACTATGACCTCTACTTCTAGAGCCAGCCATATCAAAATATCGATCCCTATCCACTCTATCATAACCATGAAGGAATTTAAAGACTGTCACCATATCCCCCCTCAATCTTCTAGCTTCGAGTGATGGTAAGTCCAATTCCCTCAGCCTCTCATCATAGCTGAGATTACGTATTTCTGGCACCAGTTTCGTGGCATGTCTTTGAACTTTTTCAAGCTTAGCTCTGTGCTTTTTCAAGTGCGGATTCCAAAAGGGGGCTCCATATTCGAGTTTTGGCCTCACATAGGTTACATAAATATTTCTGAACATTTCCTTGTCCAAGTGCCTGAAGGCTACCCTTACATTTGACAAGAAGGCATATGCTGCCCTTACTATGCCATTTATATGTATTTCTGGAAACAAATCTGCCAGTATGTTTACTCCTAGATCTCTCTCATTTTGTCTCATGAAGTTGTACACCAGCCACGGAGTAGTCAAGCTTGGGCCTTCTTGCACTTGTACCCATTCTCATTACCTTACATTTTGAAGTATTGAATTTTATTAGCCACTTTTCTGACCACTCATGCAGACTATTTAGATCTTCCTGAAGTTCTCTACCATTGTTCTCGTTTCCTACTTTCTTCACAATCTTTGCATCATCTGCAAACATACTCATGAATGAATTTACAGACTCTGGTAGGTCATTTACATATACAAGGAACAAAAGTGGCCCTAAAACTGAACCCTGTGGAACTCCACTACTAACTCTTCTCCATTCAGACACTGAGTGTCTTACTCTAACCCTCTGTTCCCTTCTTTCTAAGTAAGTTTTTATCCATTCCAAGATATTTCCACCTATTCTAGCCATTGCTTGCAGCTTCCTAATAAATCTCCCATGTGGATCAGTGTCAAACGCTTTCTGGAAGTCTAGGAATATGCAATCTGCCCAGTCCTCTCTCTCCTGTAAGATTCGGCTTACCTCATCATAAAATTCTAATAAGTTTGTTACTGTTGATCTACCTTCTCTGAAGCCATGTTGCCTCGCTGACAAAAAGTTGAAGGATTCCAAGTGAAGAGAGATATGTTTCCTTAGTAGTTTCTCCATAACTTTGCAAACTATGCTGGTCAAGGAAACTGGTCTATAGTTCAGAGCCGTATCCCTCCTTCCCTTTTTGAAGATAGGTATCACGTTTGCTTGTTTCCAGCATCTTGGAATCTCCCTGACTCCAGTGACTTTTTAAATATGATACTTAGTACCACTGATATTGGGCTTGCGCATTTTTTAAGCACATGAGGGGATACGTCATCAGGACCTGTAACTTTATCTAACTCCATCAGCGCTTTGCATACCTCTATGGCTGTAAGGTTGATGTTCTCTAATACCGGCCCTTGAGCTTCTATCTCTGCAATCTGAGGGGGTGGGGTATTTTCTACTGTAAATACTGACTGAACCTCCTTGTTCAATTCTTTGCAGATCTCTTCATCCGTCTCAGTGATGCTTCCATCCGCTCTCTTAAGCCTTAAAACCTGGTTTTTTACCTTCAGTTTTCCTCTGATAAAGCTGTGGAAAAGCTTGGGATTTTCTTTAGCCTTCCTGGTGATGTCCCTCATAGTCTCTCTCTGCCTCTCTTCTTTTACTTAGGTAGTCATTTCTTGCTCTGTGAAGCCCGACAGCTGCAGCTGGTTTGCCCCTACCACTTCTTTTCATGGCAACCACCACCAAGAATGGGCGCCTAAACAAAAGTAGGTGGAAATGTCTTGGAATGGATAAAACTTTCTTAGAAGGAAGTGAACAAAGGGTTAGAGTAAGACACTCATTGTCTAACTGGAGATAGATTAATAGTGGTGTTCACGGGGTTCAGTTTTAGGGTCACTTTTGTTGCTTGTATACGTAAATGACCTACAAGAGTCAGTAAATTCTTTCTTGGATATATTTACAGATGATGCAAATATTGTGAAAATAGTAAAAGACGAGAACAATGGTATAGAACTTCAGCAAGCCCTAAATAGTTTGCATGAGTGGTCAGAATAGTGGCTAATGAAATTCAATACTTCAAAATGTAAGGTAACGAAAATGGGTACAAGTGCGAGAAGGCACAAGCTTGGGTACTCAATTGCAGCTATAGAAATTTAAGAGACAGAGAATGAGAAAGATCTAGGAGTAAACATGTTAGCAGATTTGTCTCCGGATATGCATATAAATGGTATAGTAAGGGCAGCATATGCTCTCTTTAGTAAATGTAAGGGTAGCATTCAGACACATAGACTAAGAAATGTTCATAAATATTTATGTAACTTATGTGAGGCAAAAGCTTGAATATACAGCACCCTTTTGGATTCGCACATGAAAAAGCATATAAATTAGCTGGAAAAGTAAAAGACATGCTACAAAACTTGTCCCAGAAATATTCAATCTTACTTAAGAGGAATTAGACTTACCATCACACAAAGCTATAAGAATGAGGGGGATATGGTGACGGTGTTTAAATTCCTTCATGGTTCTGATTGAGTGGATAAGGATCGATAGTTTAATATGGCTGGTTCTAGATCTAGAGGTCACAGTTTGAAGTTTCATAAGAAAACTTATTTCCAGGAAGTAAGGAAGTACTTTTTAGTGTAATAGTTGATTACTGGAATTTGCTAAGCAAAGAGTACATAATGCTAACTCAATTCATAAGTTTAAGGACAAATATGATAAGTATTATTGAGTGCAAAAAATGGAACCGACCAGTAGACGGGGAGTTCCGAGCACAGAGCTCTTTCCCGTAAGCATAATTAGGTGATTACAACTGGGTAATTACACACACACACTCACTCGTCCGATGTACTGAATATTAAAGAGCACTGCTTACCTCATTAACTAATTCTCCCA
>JAXCGZ010012154.1:0-38738 GCA_037179515.1 Halocaridina rubra
TCCCTGAGATTTTATTTTGTTAGCCATGCTGATGTTTTGGACCGCAAATCCATGTCACTTTCTTCTTATAGGACAGTATGTCATCATCGTGGCTTTACATATTTCCATGTTCTTTATGGCTTTAATAAAATTACATCTTGGTACATATTTCACAAAATTAAATCAGGGATGTGAAGTTGAAAACTGGATTATCCAATCGCAGAATAATTATATTAATTCAGTCACAGCTTTCTTGCAAATCCAGTTAAAACCTAAAACAAATACTTCTATTTGATTTAATTCTAGAAGCAAGCAAGGTGTCTATTAGCAAATTTGTTGATGTAGTTACTATTAACCTTCATGAGCCATAGTCCTCATTCTCTGTGCAATAAATTTACAAATGGCTCAACAATCCCCCAGGGGGCAGTACTGATGGTTAATCCCCATGTTCTTCCTCTCCTCTCATGAAGTTTTACTGTATGCTAGGACAACTGAGAACCCTAAGGATGCACTCTGTAGGTAGAACAATCCTGACAGCTCAGGTCTACATCCCCAAACCTTTAAGCTGCCAAGTCGGACTAACATCACCTTCACACCTACAAACGCTGTTTGACTAAGGAGCATTGCCACTATTTTACATTAATTTACTCATGTTTCCTAAAATACGACTGACAACTGCATATGTTACATTTTGAGTATAATACACATATATGAATGCTGTTTCCCATTGTTGAAATGCTTGGTAGTATTATTTGAGTGTAAAGAGCACTATATGTTATCTGCACCTTTGAATGTTATAAGGCTGACTATGACGAACAAGTGAAAGAAAAGATTCATTGCATTGTTGCACTCAAGCAAAGACGTTGTCTTAGTCTTTTATGGAATATTACTTGCTTCTATTCATTTTAAACTATTTGCCATACTAAAAATAACTGTGATTATAAAGAAAAAACATAACAGAAGTCAAGTAATTTGCGAAATGCCTTATTTGTATGGCATACACCTCTCCCAGTTTTAAGATTTTGTCTTGTCTTTAACGCACAACACTAATATTCCTTAAAGCCAATGTTATATGCTGCTTTACTGTCATTTAACTTTGCGTCACCCACTTCATGTAGTATCGCCATGCTATATCTAGCAACTAACAGAGCAAATCAATTTTAAAAAATTGTGTAATATAAGTAAAACGTGACTTATATTCACACACTTTCTCTGAAATATGAAATACCAGCAGATAATTCAAGACCCAGTAAAGAATCAGCACAAAAGATGTATAATCCAAAAGACAACTACAGATCCGATGACGAACAAAAATATGTTTGTACAAAACAGCAGCTAAAAAAGGTTTTCTAACATCCAAAATTGAAACGGAAACGTAAAATATATTCTTAAGGCCTAACTCAACCTTAGAAGCAATGAAAAATACCATGACTAGGAAGACTTTCAAATCCAAACTTTCACACTTACTTTAATTAATTTTTCCATTAGGTAATATTCATGAAATAAAGGCCAAAATACTGGGAAGAATAATCAACTTTTCATGTCTTTAACTACAAGATAACAATCAATATTCAAAATGTTGATGAGAGCCATTATTTATAAATCATAATTGATAATGAATTATGACAAAAGAAGGTCACATATATATAAACGTGTAACAAAATAAGGAATTCTGTATTATAGAACAGCCTTTGTAATTTCTACTGCTTTTGATTATAGTTTTCAGCCCATAAAATTCCCACAAAAAATTATTTACTTCACTAAGCCGGGCAAAATAAATGACGTCTCTACTTGGCAAAACAAAAATTATAGGGAATAAAATCAATCTGCTCACAATGATCCCATGACTACGCATCCTTTCAAAAAAAATGGCCACAGAACACTTCTATTATTTTAACAAGACTATGAAAAAATGTGTTACTTTATAAGAATACCAATGATTATCACTTCTATCATAAAATCAGAAAGGTAAGAGTACAGAAACATCAGAACATCTACAAGAAAAGGGACTTTCTTAACACAAATATTCCTATTTATGTCTTAAGGAATATACTAAGTACAATTTCATGTAAAAATAGTGGGTATCGTTAATATGAAACGTTGAAATTACTCGGTAATCATACTAAAATGAAGTATTTTCATGATATCTTGATTCCCCTAAAGCCCCACTTATAAAAAGAAACCGAGAATTCCTTCCAAAACAAAAGACTAAGAGGCTGTGACTTGAGGAGCTAAAGAAACAGTACTCAGCAGTAAAGAAGCAACGTACATAGCACATACACCTAGTTCGCTTTTTACGCGTGTTTATAATCCGCGAAATTGGAATAACGCCCCTATAAAATAATAGCAAAAAATACGATATTTGCGAATAACGCCCATGCAAAAAATTTTAAAAAATAATTCATTTTAGTAAATAATCAACCGCCTTGGAGGCACTTTTCCGCCATCCTCCTCCTCCTCTACCGCCTAATGCGATCGGATATTATGAATATAATGGAAAAAAAGCATTAAGAACAAACAGCAAACAAACTTTCTATATAATATTGTCAGGGAAATAGCGTGCGAGGGTGCATCACCTGATATGGAAGTGGCAAATCGTTTGTGGATAGAGGATCGTTCTCCCGTATCCTCCTCCTCTTCTACCGCTTAATGCGATCGAATATTATGAAGAGAATTGAAAAAAAAGCATTAAGAACAAACATCAAACAAACTTACAATACAATATCATCAGGGAAATAGTGTGTAGAGAATATATATATTTCATTTAAGTTTCCCATGTAGAGTACGATAAACGTTTTCTTTGTAACGAATTGTAGTTTTCTTTTGTCTCAGCTGACTTTGTTTACGTTAAGATTTCATGCAGCATGGTCAATATATAAAGATAGAATAATGTTTAGAACCAAGGAATATTAATAATACTATAATCTTGAAAATTAGATAAACCCCAAATAGGGTGAGTAAATAAATATTTCATGAGTAAGATATTGTGCCTGAATAGTGATAAGCATCTGATGATACGGAAGCGGCAAAACGTTTGCCGATAAGAGGTTTGTTCTCCGGCATCCTCCTCCTCTTCTACCGCTTGATGCGATAGAATATTATGAAGAGAATTGAAAAAACCATTAAGAACAAACAGCAAACAAACTTTCGATATAATATCGTCAGAGAAAGAGCGTGTAGAGAATATATATATTTAATTTTTAAGTTTACCATGTACAGTACGATATATGTTTTCTTTGTAACAAATTGTAAAGTTTTCTTTTTGTCGCAGCTGACTGTTTACATTAAGATTTCGTGCAGCATGGTTGATATGTAAAGAAGATAGAATAATGTTTAGAACCAAAGGAATATTAATAATACTATAATCTTTAAAATTACATAAACCCCAAATAGGGTGAGTAAATAAATATTTTATGAGTAAGATATTGTGCCTGAATAGTGATAAGCATCAGTTGATACGGAAGCGGCAAAACGTTTGCCGATAGAGGTTCATTCTCCCGCATCCTCCTCCTCTTTTACCACTTAATGCGATCGAATATTATGAAGAGAATTGAAAAAAAGCATTAAGAACAAACAGCAAACAAACTTGCAATATAATATCGTCAGGGAAATAGCGTGCAAGGGTGCATCAGCTGATACGGAGGCAGATAAACGTTTGCATCCTCATGCTCACCGTCACCATGCACGTCACAGCATATGCCTGTTGCCCACCGCATAATAAAATGAATTAATTTGTTTACTGTACACTAAATCTGTATATCTTTTATACTGTACACTGTTTGCATGTTAATATAAATAACTACAGGTCTTTCTGCTTTGCTATGTACTTATAAAATATATTTTACTTATCTTATATCTTTAGTATAGTGTGTCCATGGACGATTGTGGAATGTATCTATGCCAATTATCATTGTTTCTTATGGATAATGACTCGATAAATTACGCGAAAATTACAATACACGGCACTTCTAAGAACCTATCTTTGCGTTATTCTAAGAACTAGGTGTATATCTAACAGTTCCTTTCAGAAAAAATGTAAAACCGAAAAAACAAAAAAGGAGACCTTGTCACTCATAAAATTAACGACCAATATCTTCAACATATGCATATTGAAGACTCCTTCGAGCCAGACACTGAGAACAACCCATGAAACATTATGAGAGAATGCACTGCACATAACCACACATGCCACCTACACAATACATTATGAGAGAATGCACTGCACATAACCACACATGCCACCTACACAATGTACAATACTCTCCCAGATAGCTCTGTGGAATACCCGTACAATACTCTCCCAGATAGCTCTGTGGAATAACCGGGATCGCCAGTGACCTTCCTTTGAGACTTGTGGATATTCGGTCATGCGCCTCTAGGAATAACATTTATATCAGAAATGCAAAACCGCAACACTTACTTCAATTATAAACTTTCATCCATAAAACACAGCAACCTTACAATTGGCAATATAATACAAACTAAAAGGTAAAGTCTATAGAAAGCCAACAGATTGCGTCCACATCTCTTTTTAACCGAAGAGGTAAAAGGAAATACAATATTGCACTGGGCAGAGCCTGAGAATGAGAAGGTGCGGTTTCAAGACTGGTATATTAAACAAAGGCTATATGCTAAGCCATTAAAATCGACAGACACAATCTACCACATAAAGGACACCACTAACCTCCATTCCTATGCTCAAGATGTTCGTAAAGATTTTTATTACGAATTTGAGGAATCGAACTTGAGGCCACATTGGTGCAGACTAGGGTGTGATTTGCAGACTAGAATGGGTGGTACGTGGTGAGTCTAAATAAGTAACTATGTACTCAAGATATAAAGCTTTCATTTACAAGTATCTAAAGTCAGTGACTTTCCAAACTTAGTCACTAAACGGCTCAGCAACAGAGACAAACTGAAAATGTTGCTAGACTAGTTATATGTAAGCCCAAAACATGCATCCACATTTCAAAAATCCGATAACTAAATAACAGACGAAATAGTAGTAATAACGATGCGATTTGCTGCACAGTTTCATAAGAATCTCTTTATAAACGAATTATATATCCAAATGAACAGACTTGGAATATGAAAAAAGGGGATATCTTAACCTGCATAACACTAATTATTCAACGGTAGTCTAAGACATAGCATTTTTGGTATTGACAGTATTACTACTAATATTGTACATCCAACTTAGCTGACTCACATAAAAGTTAAATTTAGCTTCATTTAAAGGAGGCTATTCTGAAAAATTACTCACTTAAAATTTGAAATTAGTTTCATTTAAAGGAGGCTACTCTGTAAAACCACTCAATTAAATGTTTAATAATAGTTTATCAACAGTAGGCTACTAGGCAAAATTACCCACTTAAAAGTTGAAATTAGTTACTTTTACAGAAGGCTACTCTGCAAGTGTTATGAGAACTGCTGCGAAAAAAGTGGGATAGGTAAGAGTAAGTCATGTAAAAATTATTCTGTTTTTGCAATATTTGTTATCTTCCAAGTCTAAAATAATATCAGTTCTTTTTCACTGTAACTATACTATTCTCTATGCCTTTTAATCCATCAATGCTCTCAACCAAAGACATGAAGAATAAAGCAAGAAACTATGAAACGATGGTCAAGAGAATTAGAAACTTAGCTATATCTTTGAAAGATAACGGCTAATGAATTTCTGAAATGACAAAATTAATTAACCACAAGATAAGCACCTGTACTAGAATATTATGTTAATAATTGTGATACCCGAGTCTATATGACTTGAACATGAGCTGTAAGTCACTAATGGTTGAGAATAATTCACAGGAGCCAAAAGTCATAAACTCACAAGCAACGATAACAATTGATTGTCTGACCCAAAAAGACAAGGAATATTTCCGCAATATGTAAAGCTTCATGACAGGCTTTAATGACTGTCATTGGCTGAGACTCTGAGGATACAATTCTCATACTAATCCTACACACAGTGTGTTCCACTAGCCAAAAGACCTCAGAACAAATAGTATTCTAAGGACCCCACTATGATACCATCTAGAACACAACACGGACAACAACTGGGTAGGTCACTTTTCACTTCGGGTATCGACATAAAAATCTTTCTTAATTTGGGTAAAAATTAGGCATGTACCTTGATAATAGCACATTTATGGCTATGATCTACTTTTCATTAATATCCCCATCAACATATGAGACAGCATACATATAATTTTTACATCTGCATACTCACTGGATCTCATGGACAACCAATACGAAGATACTGATGGCACAAATCCTATTAAACTAGGGGTTTCAGTTATAGTTTAATACCAAAACTGAGGAATCACTGTTTTACCAGATTCAAATACATCATCCTACATATCTAAAACAAGGCCATCAGACCTCACATTCAATCAAAAGCATGTAACAAAGGTTTAAGGAATTCTCTTTCAAGTCCCTAAAGGAAATACTTGAGAAACGATACAGAACCTTAGTAAATAACCACTGAACAACAATTCATAACCGTCAAAAATTGCACCTTTGTAAATAACTACCAAACAACAAATCAAACAATTCAATTCACGGTATATAACTTCAACCCAGCTTTGGAGTAACTAATGCCTGTGACTATATTATCAAGCTAAATGTCACAAACTAGAGTCTACCTTTGTTAGCAGATTCTCAGTCAGACCTAAGCAAAACGAGACAAGGATATACCATCATGAAAAACGTGTGAAAATCACCAATGGACATCATAAACTTGTTGAAAACAGCAACAAGCACAGAAGATACAATGACTCTATCATAACCCAAGGCCCCTACAAAAAACATCCACGTGTATGACCTTTGCTGCTAAACCGTAACATATTATAGTATCTTAAATGTACACTAAATAATACTACTAAGTTAAATTCCCTAACAATCAAGAGATTCACCCTATACAGTATATCAATTTCATATACAAAATACAAATATCAATATTAATACAGTATGAATATTTTTAAAATTAAGTCAATATTAGCATCTAAAAAACAATACATATGCAGTTGTCATATTCCTAAATTAGAAATGGCAAATATAGGCCACAAATAAATGTTAAATGGCAGAATCATAACCCCAAAGTCAAGTCACAGTTTTCCCGCCCATCCTTGCATAACAAAACTTGAGAGGAATGAGGACAGGATACAGTTAGCAGATTAAACAAAATACCGGTCTCCCCCTGAAGAACTCTTGCGTCAAACGTAAAAACTATTGAAAAAAAAATCATATAACCCATAGAAGGTGGTGGCAAATTGTGATTACATCAACAACATTTGCTAATAAGTTCCTTCACAGGCACAAAAATTACACAATTAAACCGTTTATGCAAGAAAGTCTGTGATTAAAATAAAATACAACAGGATTGCTTTTATCCTGAAAAGTTATAAATCTCATGAAATCTGTAAGATCTCTTTGATAAATATACCTCAAATGTTTTTTAATTCCCCATATTTTCAACTTCAATCCCTAACCCCTAAAAAAATAAAAACACTAGAGATCATGATTACTATGTAGTGAAAAATAAGAGAAAAAAGTTTGCAACACCCTGGTATCAGTTCACATACACAGAAAATTTCCAATACATACAAAGCTCAGAAACATTATATTAATCTACATTGGTAATTCATCTTAATTCGTTCATATGGCATAAGTTATACAGTTATCCTAGACTCTTACAATTTACACTTAAAAACATATTAAACATTGCTCATTTTAACTCTGTTTTCTGAGTGTTTTTGGAGAGCATACTATCCATTAAGTCAAATATACCTGCCTTGTAAATCTATTGATGATAAAAATTCCTCATTTAATGCTCTTATATACAGAGGATATAAAGATTTAAATGGCGTTACAATTACCAGTAGTTATGGTCAATATGTCTACATTCAACTCTGACCCTTCCTGGGTGAGAGAATGAGGAATGAGTGGATTTTCCTTGTTCGGAGTGCAAGACTTTTAACACTCTGGAGGCAGAGGACACCAAGTCCAACAGCTGCCACTCTGCCGACCCTCACCCGCATGCCACCCGGAGCCATGGCTTTGGGTTTACAATGAATCAGACCTTTGTTAGTAGCCACTTCTACTCATACGTTGTTATATCAAGAAAATTATTACGGCAATAAATATAATTAAATCATTAAAGGAAGTGTTCAGAATTCTGGGCACATTTTTCCCAATATATTCATTAAAGTCATTCGATTACAACATTGTATATAATACTACACTGTATAATAAATAGGAGCTTAAACTTTGGAGTATTCAGCTGATGACATAAATGAAATGTAATCATTATTGCCCATACTTGAAATTATGTCTTGACTGAAAGAATATTTATAGTTTTTAGATATCACTATATGTTTCCAATAAGTCTTCCCAAGTATAGTGCAAGTTTCAATAAAATACCTTGAAATAAGGTAATTTTTACGTTCATACAAATATGTTAGTGTTATATCTTGAAGCCGTTGATGGAAACAAGAGCAATTACACAAATATTAAAACATAAAGTGGGAGTTAAATTTAAAGTACTAAAATAGTAAATTCATACAATGTAAAATATTGATAATGATGTTGGAATTAAATAAGAATTAATAAAAGATATTACCAAACTGCATTATGTACTTAATACATGTAAATTACTTGTAAAATAAAATTTAAAGCAAGATTTCTCCATTAATAAAAAAAACTGTACATTTACAGTATAGTAATTTTGTCTAAAACAGCAGGGTAAAGAGACTAAAAATATTTTCCCAACCAAGACATATATAAAAATAAGAACTCTACCTGTAAGTTTTGTGTCGCATGCTGCGCCTCACTGAACACTTCCTTTTCTCTTATCAACATATGAGTTTCAGTTTACATCAGACTCATTCAAGAAAAGAACAGATATCCAAACATATAATAAAATAGTTGGTGGTTGTAAATAACAATCTTACAAAGAGAAATGAAAAAATGAGAAGACATGACTCTAAAAAACTAAATACAAATAAAAGAAATTACTAAATATCTAAATACAAATTTTTTTTTGCAGATTTCTAGCATATCTTGAATATCTGTTCTCTCTAAATAAAATACAAATATATATATATATATATATTATATATATATATATATATATATATATATATATATATATATATATATATATATATATATATATATATATATATATATATATATATATATATATATATATATATATATATGTGATCATTCAGTATGAATCAAGCGAGCATACAATTCCTCCAAAGAGATTGAATGTATCCATATTCATGGTTTGATATTGCTGACAATTATGATACCAAGAGCAAAATACTTTAAACTGAAACTTTAATAATTAATAATATTCTATTACTTATAAATTTCAAAAAATAAGATCTTTCACATAAGAGTAAATAATCAAGTACTGTAAATGCTTTACTTCAGAGATTAAATTAATTAGATTAAAACACACAGTATTATCCTAAGTGCAGCAAGGGGTGGAAGGACTTTTCATTTCTGTATTGCTTTTGTGTCATAACTGCCTACTAAAAGGGAAAGAGAAACGTAAGGCTGACTGGCAATTCCATCCACATGAAATATATTTTCATGAGCTGATAAAAGGGATGAGTGAAGCTTGGCAAGGTATGACGAAGCCCTGCTGCTTTCCTCTTCTCAAGTGAGGCCAACCAAGCTAACTTCAGCAAAAAAAAACATCATGTTAAAGAAAACTATTTTTTACATGAGAGTTGCTGGATAGGATTTAGTGCACTTTTCAGTACCAATGTTTATGAAACAATATATTCCACCAATAATTTTATGTATCTGCTAAGCTGACAGGGTCTACCACATAAGGAAAGCCTCAAGTTTATCTTCAATACCATGAGGCTCGATAACCATATATACAATACGTTTCACCTCTAGTCAAACTCGAGGCCTCCAGGGTATGATCCAAGCAAATACACTATATATAGGAAGGGTGGTTTTGACACAATCTAACTGTTGAAAACTTTGATCCATGAATATGAATAGTTTTACAGCCCATCTTTGGAATTACCACTCTAACTTATAAATTAATATTACTGAACACACAAAAATACATAGAAAACGCATATCACAGGCAGGTATATCATATACTGTATAAGTACGGCAAGAATGCACTTTCTGCCAAAAAATATCTTACCTAATTATTTATGGTAAACTTATTGTTAGCATCATTGCAAAAATCAAATAGCAATAATATTAGTTCATA
This sequence comes from Halocaridina rubra, assembly GCA_037179515.1. Classification (NCBI taxonomy): domain Eukaryota; kingdom Metazoa; phylum Arthropoda; class Malacostraca; order Decapoda; family Atyidae; genus Halocaridina; species Halocaridina rubra. The sequence continues at coordinate 10,226 of JAXCGZ010012154.1, forward strand.
TAGCAAGTATTTTGATACGAGAATAATTGTACTATAACAAGTAATATTAACAGAAATTTAATCATACTGCAATTTTTTTTTCTGGAAAAATGCATGCCACAGATAAAAAATTACTATAGCTCATAAAATAGATATCACCTGCCTGGTAATATACATACATAATCCATGTTGAATTATTGTTGCTTCAATATTTGTCTTTTGATATTTACGGCCATATAATGAAAATGATCACAGAATCATATGACGAGAAAGGTAAAAGACTACAATTTGAAATATTTACAAAGTCACATGTTAGATAATTTGACTCGGGAAGTGACAGATCCATGCTCGAGACCACTGTGGGCCGCTAAGAAGGGCAACCAGCCCAAATTCCCAGCTCTAACCTGCCTGTATTTATCTCCATTTGAATAGGGATTAAGAGTGACACACAAACCGGTAAAAACATTCCTTGCATGTTGAAGGGGATGACTAAATGGAATAGCGAAGCAAACAGCTGGCAAATTACTTTGCTGGTTACTTTTTTCTGTCACAAAACAACCAATAAAAGGGCCGAAATTGTCCAGGCTATGCTTGTGGGCTAGTGTCTCCTCTTTCTTTAATCAATTGTCGCTAGTGGCTACCTTGCTTGCTTCAGTGGGATACGGCATCTATAAAAAATGACTACATATTTTGATGAACTGAAATTATCATGAAGAAAAGCATGAGTACTAAACAAAACAAAATGAATAATTAAAGAGAGTCTTTGCCCAAAGCTCATCCAGTCATCTTTACTTTTGTCTGGTTGTTTTGCAGCAAGAGAAAATACCTGGTAGGGGAAAGATTGTTAAATACTGAAACAGCCTCATATAAAATACAAGAAATATTAACTTCACACCATGTGGACTTCAGACGTTTTTGCTGTAGTGGAATCGTTAAATTTTTTGGTACCATCGTAGCAACCTGAAATGGAGGATGTCATTACTACAAAGCAATACTGCATCCATACTTTATTAACTGTACATGCTTAAAAATGCCACCATAAGGATAAACACATCTCATATGACCATAAGAGTGACTAAGGCCATACTTTACCTTAAAACAATTCAGAGCTTTAAAGAAAACACTACATGAAGTGAAAACATAGGCAAGACCGACACTTTACAAGTTCTTAAGAGCTAAGTAACGGTGTAAGCTCACTGCTCACATCTATTGGTCCCCCACTTGTGCTTTACACTGATTCATATACCATCTCTGCCAGAACTTGGGGATATAGTATAATGCGTGCTATCTCCCAAGGACTCAGAGGAAAAGTGCATAATTACATGTAAAGAGTCAATAGTGGAACAGTATCTTCACAAATACAGGTTTATATATAAGCCACAAATACATTTACTAATAGCTTACATTTAAAAATAATATTGCAATGTTAATGCAACTTAACCTTAAAGCATAAGTGATTACATTACTAATTAAATCTTTCATTTATGTTATTAACATGTTAGAGAGACAGCCCAGTTAGGACGATTTGGGGATGTGGTGAGAGATAAAGAGACTGAGATGGTTAGACCATGAAATGAGGAGGGATGAGGAGTATGTTGGGAGAAGGATGCTGAGGATGGAGCTGCAAGGCAGGAGGGGAAGAGGTAGGCCAAAGAGAAGGTTTATGGATGTGATGAGGGAGGACATGAGGATAAGACGTGAGTCCTAGGAGGACGCAGGGGATATGGCAATATGAACGATTACTGATCTGCGGTGGCAACCACCGATGGGAGCACTTAAAAAGTTTTATGTCGATATCTTATGTTATTCACAAAATATTATTGATATGATACTCACCAATGTCCTATTCAACACTGTATATCATACTATACCACTGTATTTGATGCACACTGATGATGATATATCCGTAAATGATGCAATAAATCCATTCGGTGCGATTCCTACTATTAAACTTCTGTTAGAATGATTCCTACCTGAGCATGTAATTAAAACCTTAGCAACACAAATTTATAAAGTCAGTACAAGAAATAAATATAAAAAGTTATCAAATAAAAAATACTGTATATAAATACAACCTAATCTAACCTTATTTGGTCAATACAAAAAAAATAAATGTAAATAATGAGAATAAAAATACAAAAAATATATAAACTAACCTAATCTTATATGGTCAATAAAAAACTGATTATGCAAATAAAAAAATGAGACCCAAGTTAACCTTATTTGAACAATACAAAAATATAAAATCTGAGTAAATAAAAAATTAGAAAAATAACCTAACCTGACCTCCCCATGTCAAGAAATAAAAATAAATAACCTAACCTCCCCAAGTCAAGAAATAAAAATAAATATACAACTTTAGTAAATAAAAAACTTAGCTAACCTAACCTATTAAATTATATAAGAAAAAAAAAAGATAAACTAAATGTTAAGGTGTTGGAATCGCACTGCAGTGTAGCAATCTTCTATATGTATTGGGAAGGAAACCCGTTGATGACACCTGCAAAAATAAAAATTGCATATACAAACTGAAAACTATTTTGCATGATATATACATATAAATACACTTATTTGGTTAACTATTCTAATCATTCTTGGCTGATAACTCTGTTCCTGCTATATCAATTAAAAAAAAAAACAGGTTATATTCTATAATTGTTACTGTATTTTGTAAGCATATATTACTGAAATAACTTTTGCGACCTAGCTTAGTATTCATCTTTACGCATTATAAAAAGTTTGGTCACCAAAAACCTAGGTTTTTAAGATTGAGTAACATTTGCTTGTACACTGAGTGCCCTTACATTATGAACTGAACTTATGCAATATGCAGCCTTTTGAATATTTACTCTGGCCATGGGCTGGAATAATCCCCAAGTTAGTTAAAAAGACTCTACAAGCACCGTTTCCTGGTTTTGTGTCATTATTAATCCCCATTATGCGAATGGACACAGGACAGAACTAGGGAAACACGTCTGGATGCCCTCCCTAACGCCCTGCAGTGGGCTCTATCGCAGGTCAGTCACCTCACAAGTGTTTTTACCCCTACACTACAAATTTCCGAAATGTCTTGACGAATTCTGAGGTATACTAAAATACTTGGAATCCCTTAAGTAATATTCTGCACTTTTAAATCATAAATTAACTACGATTTTATTAACTTAGACCTAGAATGTGCCCGAAATTCTCTGAACTATGCTGGGCTCACAAATAACCAAACTGTGTTACTGGGAATCAAAACACAAGAACATACTGTGCTCGTATTTTCGTAATTCATGGCCTGAAACGCACAAAAACACATCTAAATATTTACATGGCTGCTTATATTCAATCAAAATTGACAGCAGAACCATTCAACTTACTTTAAATTTCATGGAAAGTTCTACCACATATGAGCCGACCATTCCTTGTTGACACCAATGACGTCAGAGAGATGTCTATGGGTATCTATCTTCTTCTTCTGTAGGTATCAGTATAAAGGTCCCATCGTCTAAAACAGTAGTTCTCAACCTTTTTTTACCCATGGACCCCTTTTCTTTTATATTTTTTTTGTGGACCCCTTCGTATCTATTCGACAAAAGACAAGTTTGGAGCAGCCATGGGTTGTCTGTAAAAAAAAATTATTTATTATATATAGTTGTTGCAACATATATTAGTTTATAGTTAACAACTATATAAATTACTAAGAAATTAAAGGATATTTTCTACAAATAAAACACATATTTAGATAATACAGTGTATAATGTCAAGGTAAATAAAAATGCTTTAGTTAAAATAACTGTTAAATAAAAAATAATCTCCAAGTCATTGATTATTGTTTTGGATTTCTGGCATGATCCAATCGAACCCAAACTTTAGGCACACTGAATAAGTCACTTTGGATTTTAAGAACGTTTGTCATTTGTTAAAGTGTCTGATAAATGAGTATCAGGGTTGCCAGATTTCTTAAATTTGGCCGTATACAAAAATGACTGGCCGTAAATAAATTAGACTTCCACGGCCAAACCATTTGGTCGAATTTTGGCCGAATTTTATTTTGAAATTACTTTATACCATATTGAAATAAGTAGAGAGTATATATGAAATATTCTTTCTCACTTTATTTCTTTCATAATTCCCTTTGACCTATCTACTCACCCATCTGTCAGCGGCAAGAACAACCGAAGGTGAAAATCTCTTATCTTTTCTCAGGAAGCTGGCGGCGAGCTTTAATGTTTATTTTCAGAGCAATAGTTCTTAGCGCGGTCTCTGACCTTTGATCGGCAACGACAAAGGTCAAAGAGACTGCGCTTATCGAGGAAGGATTAATGGCATTAAGATCTTCAGTAGTAGGGATGTTTTCCCTTACAATTATTAATTCTCAGTGCCTATAAAAGTCGACATGACCCAAACATTTAATGTGCCTATACCATATCATTCCAACTACCCCTACCAACGGAGCTAACAAAGGGTGGGCACACGACGAATTACAACTTCATGAACAACAACAACTGTTTTCCAGCATTAAAGGACCGAGCTTTTCCAGCAAATATGACCGGCATTACGACAGTTAATGCATTTATCTTTTTTGTCTCCGGAATCGCCTCTGATACCGCTGTCAATCTCCAAAAGGGCACCACTATGAAATGACCTTCGCCAAAATGACAGAAAACCCCCAACTTCCAGCACAAATGAAGACGAAGAAACGGAAAAGTCCGGGAGAAGAGGTCCAATTGACTGGCCGGCAAGTTCACCGGACTTGACCCCGATGGATTTTTTCTTTTGGGAAGTACTCAAGGACAAAGTTTATAGTCGAAAACCAAGAAGTGTCGGTGATTTGAAAAATTACATAAGAGACGCATTTCAAGAAATTGATACCCAGACAGACTTGTGCAAAAATGTTTGTCGAAGCGTAAGAGGCAGACTTCAAAAGCTGTGTAAATTGTGATGGAAAACAGTTTGAGCACCTGCGTTGATAAAATTTAAGGGCTTTTGTATTATTGTTCACAATAAAATTTAATTGCAAATGTAATAATTGTGTTAGTAAATATAATTGTATGTATACGTAATCTCAAAATAAATGTTATTATTTACTGTCAACCTACTTTACGTAATCTCAAAATAAATGTTATCATTTACTGTCCACCTACTTTTGGACCATATATATATATATATATATATATATATATATATATATATATATATATATATATATATATATATATATATATATATATATATATAAGCTTAGAGAAATATTAAGATATCAATAGTGATAATAATGGAATAAATTGTAGAATAATTGATTTGCATTAGATTAGTTTTCAGTCAATATAAAGCATAAATTCTGGTTATTGACAGTTAAGTAATTACCTAATTGTGTTTACGGGAAAGAGCCCAAAGCTCGTATCTTCCCGTCTCCTCATCGGTTCCATTTTAGACTTAGTGATACTTATCATACTTGTTCTTAAAACTATGGATTGAGATAGCATTAACTACCGCCTCGCTTAGCGAATTCCAATTATCAACTACTCTTACACTGAAAAAGTATTTCCTTACATCCTGCAAAGAAGTTTTCTTACGGAGCTTGAAACTATGACCTCTAGTTCTAGAGCCAGCCATATCAAAATATCGATCCCTATCCACTCTATCATAACCATGAAGGACTTTAAAGACTGTCACCATATCCCCCTCAATCTTCTAGCTTCGAGTGATGGTAAGTCTAATTCCCTCAGCCTCTCATCATAACTGAGATTACGTATTTCTGGCACCAGTTTCGTGGCATGTCTTTGAACTTTTTCAAGCTTAGCTATGTGCTTTTTCAAGTGCGGATTCCAAAAGGGGGCTGCATATTAAAGCTTTAGTCTCACATAGGTTACATAAATATTTCTGAACATTTCCTTGTCCATGTGCCTGAAGGCTACCCTTACATTGCAAAGAAACCATATGCTGCTCTTACTATGCCACGTATATCTTTGTCCATCCAAGGCCAAAAGCATCTGAACTTGATAATTCGTAGAGAACCTTTTACACCAGGATGGAAGATGGTATCTAAGGAGATGAAGAATATCTGCGGTACAAAAGGTCGAGGGCACTCCGAAGAGACGTCATACTTGATAATCTGATTGTCAGCAGGTAAAAATTCCTTGAGTCTATTCTGGAAAGATTGTATTGCTTCGTTGCATTCTTGGGCATTGGCTATTGCAGGTAAATCAATAAGTGAAATAGAGATGACATAAGATGGTCTTAAGAGGCAATTAGCAACAATATTATCACCACCACGAAAATACTCCAAGTTGGTAACATACTCCATTAAGCAGGAAAGACGTCTTCATTGAGTATCTGTCTTAGCTGTGTTCCAGCTATGAAATGCAAAAAGTAATGGTTTATGGTCTATGAAGAATGTGACCTTACGTCCTTCAATTATATCTTTGAAATGTAAGACAGCTAAATATACAGCCAAGAACTCTCAGTCAAATGCAGAGTACTTCCGTTGGGATTAAAATAGCTTCTTGGAGTAGAATCCAATAGGCACAGGTGAACCATCCACCATTTGATGGAGGGCAGCTCCTGCAGCCACAGCATAAAAATCAGTCACCAATAGCAGGGAATCTGATGCAGGGGCGTGATGACTTAAAACCGACACATTTGTATAGTGTCTTTGATGGTATTGACTGAATTTGCAACTTCTTCTGACCACTGTAACTGCTTAGCATTCGAAAATAGGCAGTCCATATATCTCTGGAATGTTGCACGGGCGTTTCTAAGTCCAAAAGGTATATATAAATATTCAAACAGTTCAAATGGGGTAGTCATTGCAGATTTTTTGGATGCCATTTGGATGCACAGGGATTTGGTGATAAGCTTTCATCAGATCCAATTTTGTAAATACAATTTTTCCGTAAAGTTTAAATGAAAGGTTCGAAATATGAGGAAGCAGGTATCTCTCTGGTCGGGTCATAGAATGCAAAGCTCGGTAATCACCAACTGGACGCCAATTCTCCTGGATTTTTCTTGGGCACTAAATGTACTGGAGAGGACCAGGAAGACCTTTGTGGACTAATGACTCCAGATTTTAGAAGAACATTTAATTTTTCTTTGGCAGTAGTAAGTTTGTTAGTGGGTAATGGACGAGTTTTTTACAAATACTGGTGGTGCATCATTTGCATCAATACGATGGTATACGACATTGTTAGGAAGTGTAGCAGTTCTGCTTTTGTTTCTTCATATCTTGAGAGCACTCTGTCTTTGAGTTTTTTAATTTTCCCTTCGATTTAGCTATGGAAACACTGTTGGTATGAGGTGTTAAAAAATAAATTTAGAAGCTTCATTTTAAACTTGCCTTGTTATATAAAACTTTTCTATGATATGGAACCAAACTGTCAGGCTATCTTCCAAGAATGCTGGGACATCATGACTAGCACGAACACAACTTCTATATCTGTAGATATAGCCATTATGAACTTCACAAGGGTGGATATCAACCTATTCTATCCATTGGTTTTACAATCTCACAAGCGGAAGGTTCAGTCTTTCCTATTCACTTGAGTCTGTATGCCACTATGGAGGGCTACACTATAGGGATTGGGAAATGGTGAAGTTTTAATGCCCCAAGCACACAATAATGTGTGCCACCTTTAGTCTGTTAAGGCAAGGGGTGGCCAAACACACAATCATGTGTGCCGACTGTTGGTCCGTAAATGCCACCAACCCCAAGGGTTTAAGGGGATACTGGAAATTTTGGGGTGCCAAGCGTACACTTATGTACACCGAATTTAGTCCATTAAGGCGAGGGATGGCTGCACACAATAAATAGTGTGCCGTATATTGGTCCGTTAAAGGCACCAACTGCAGGGAGTCACCACTGTGAGGCCTACCAACCTTCTATTGAGTTAAACATAAAGAGGGTATAAGAATCTGACTATTCTCAGTAGGTTTGTTGATATCCAACTAGATTTTATGATCATGCCTCATCTAGAATAATTATGTAACTATTCATACAAATAACATAATTTACAATATTTACTCATCTTTGACATAAGAAAATAATATTAAAAGTAATATAGCAAATAAAGATACCTAAAAATTAAAAAAAAATTAAATCAATAAGAAAATGAACATAACACATTATAACAGTATAGGATATAATCATTGCTTATAGCATTTGCAACGATAATTCTCTGGTGTATTATAATTGACGAATGGTAAGTAATTCAATTAAACATGCAAAATAAAGCAAGTTTCTATAATTTGGATAACTTAATAAATTTTACTCACACCATTATTAAGATTAATTGAATTTTTTAGCTAAATAAAGCGAATTACCATTAAAAATAGTATATTTACTAAGTCTTAGCAATTACCTCTTGAAAATTAAGTAAGCTCGTAATCAAAATCTAGCGTCATTACATAATCGCCTACAATAATACCTTCAAGGAACCTAAAAAGAGTACGAATGTAGTTAATAAAAGTATACTGTCATGATGGGGATCGTAGTGTGACAGGTAGAGTGCTCAACTCAGAAGGTGATGGACCCACGTTCATGCCCAGGGTGGGGCAATAGTAAGGGCATCCAACCTTGATTCCCCACCTCCAATCCATGTGTCCATCCCCAATTGGAGAATAATAATGATGCATAAAACGCAGAAAATACTGCATTATATGATTTATATATTGTTGCTATGATCCATCCCCACAAACAATCAGTCTTCGTTATATGTGTCATTAGCCCCAATTATGAGGCTGAACACTGACAGTGTGGCGAGGAGAATCAAGGCTGAATACCCTTCTAGCGCCCCATGGTAGGTTCAGTCGCTAGTCTGCCAACTCTCGAGTCAAGTATTCTAATCACTCAGCCACCGTGGTTTCCTATATACCATCATCATCATATTCCAAAATATCATGGTGATTTAACTTCCCTAGAACTTAACATTACGAAAAATAAATCTAAAAAAGAAATACCACTATTCTCACCTTCTATACGCAAAGTCATGCCCTCAGTATCCTCCTTAGAATGGATGTCTGGGTCAATTTTGAACCTTCCTGTTGCCAGCTTTTTTTCTTTATCCTGTCTTGGATGCTTCAAAGCCACATGCAAATATGACATTCTACATAATTAAATCTCAAACATTTATGGTCTCTTCATGTTCCAGGTCTATAGGTATGCTTAGAAAGATTCTGTGGAAAAGTTCAAGTAAGAAAATAGAACCTCTATAAATGTTTATCTATTAAGGAGATGGTCGACACACCCTACCTCCACGAAAGCTGAGCCCACACTGTATCCTTACCTGTCTAGGCTCCTCCCCTTGTTCCTCAGAGTAGGGTGACATAAAGGAAAGAAAACAGCAGTAGCTGAAGCGTTTGAAAAGTTACCTGGTTCATATTATTCATTCTGTTGGGTACAAGGGAGATCCAGTGAGGAGAAAGGGAGAGAGAGAGAGAGAGAGAGAGAGAGAGATTAATTATATGAAAATTTTAATAAACTTAGTTTTGCAGATATAAAGAGGCTTGCTTTGTTTATTAAAATAACAGTTTTTCTAACTTAAAAATTTCCTTGCCATTATTTTTTTTATTTGGTGAAGGCTGAGTAAGGTCTATAACCCTAACAGTAAGCCATCAGAATTTTGCTTAAAAAATAAAATAAAATCTTGAAGACAGAGTATTTACTCTGAGGTCATGTAGCTATTTAGTAATCAATATATATTTAGATTTACAAAAATCGATGTACAGTACTTGGTTTGTTTTCTTGTATTCACAGAGGCACTTTAATGAAGCTTCATCCCGCTAAATATGTGACCTCACCTTCTAGCCAAGCAAAACAGAACTTTCTATATGACTCTCCATCTTTTTTCAATATATATATATATATTATATATATATATATATATATATATATATATATATATATATATATATATATATATATATATATATATATATATATATATTGCTGTATTATGTGTCACTATTGAGAACCATGGTGGCAGAGTGGTCAATGTTCAACTCAAGAGTTGACAGACCCACAGCCGAACCTACCAGAACGTGCTAGGAGGAGTATATAGCTTTGATTTCCCATCCACAATCTGCCTGTTTTCATCTCCAGAGTGGTAACTAATAGGGACACATAAAACTATGCTTATATTATGTCACTATTAATCCCTTTTCACGTAAGGGTATTTACAGACAGGCACTAAGAAACCAAGGCTGAATACCCTCCTATACCCCACAGTGGACTATACACAAGTGTGTCACTTCCAGAGTCTATTGCTCAAACCAATGCCTTAGTCTGTATAACAAACATTTCCTCTTTCAGTTAAAGTTTTTTTATACACAGTAGGGGAACTTAAGAAGCATGAGGTTCAAGGACTTTTAAGAAGTATCATTGTGAAGCATATCTGAGGGAAGTCTCCTTCCAGAATTATTTATACACACACATCTTTCAACTCTGTCAAAACTGTAGAGGACTTTAAAAATATCATACCATAACCCCATGTTTTTTTGGTGTCAAATTGTAATAAGTACAGGGCTTTCATTTTTTTCTGCATTTTGGAGAATTTGTAAAAATCTGTCACTAGCTTTGCAGCATGTTCCTGAAGTTTCTCCATCTTCTTAATATGCTTTATCAGGAGCAAATTTCAGATGGGTGCTGCATATATAAGACTAAGGCTCACTAAGTATTTAACAACTAGCACCGTGTTGTGTCACAGTTAATGCCCATTTGAATGGGGGTGGACATAGACATATTGGAGCTAGGGAATAAGGCTGAATGCCTTTCCTTATCTCCAGTCAAACATTCTGCTGCTTCAATATGGTAGTCCCCCTCACATAAATTATACAACTACTTCAAAAAATTAGTTTGTTATACCAAGAAAATATACAGTCTTTGCTGCACCAATTATATATCTGGCTACAAATCTGTCGGGTACCAAGAGACATCTGCATGAAACAGAAAATCTAGAGGAACGGATCACAAGACCTATCTACCTTGTCTTTTAGTGATCTGCTCTTGAAATATGTTGTAAGAATATCCCATCTATTTATCTCTTACAGCACTTGAGATGATTTCGGTTTTTTGCATTACTGTTAATCTCAAATTGAATTAGGGTGGACACATACAGGTGGGAGATGGGGAAATGAGATTGGATTGCCCTTCCTCGGGCCCCATGATGGGTTCCAACACGGAATATGAGGGTTGAATTCTTACTCCCCCACCACCAAGAATATCCTCTTTTTAGTTGCCCATGACATGCATAGATTAAAAGTGGAACTCTTTCTCCTGATCACTAAGAATAGCTCTTATAGTCGCTTTCTACAACACATAAGAACTGTTAGGGTGGAAACCCCCTCACCAGAGTTACCCCTTTTAGTCACCTCCTATGACATGCAAGGAATTATTGGAATAAAATTCTTTCACCCATACCATTAAATCTGACCATTCTAGTTACCTTTGTATGATATGCAGAGTATATAGGGGTGGTATCCTATCTCCCTCATCATAAGGGATAAAAGAACATACTGATTTCCTGCTTTTTATATATACAGGGGAAGGTCATGAAATAAAGTGGTAGTGATGTACCAGCAGTGGCCATCAGGACACCTTGTGGATGAGCCAAGCAGGGTGGTAGTTCAGCTTGGCAGCTGCCCTTTATCCCAAAGGAGCTAAGAGGAGTGATCAGGGTATATTAGCCCTTGGTGAATGTGTGCACTTTGACTTGACAACCCTCTTACATGAACGCCTGTATATGTAAACAGATACTGTACACAGAAATGAAACTAACAACTGCAGAGCATTGTTTACTTAGCAAAAGTAAGATATTAATAATTTTAATATGAAACCATTATCATTACTTACAGTAGACTCCAATAAGAATAACTTTATCCTTAATAACAATATATATCTGATATGACTTATGTTTTCAACTCTCTAGATCATTCTTATAGTCCAAGAGAAAAAAAAAATTAACATTAAAATTTTCTACATTAAATATCACTTTTTAGTCCATTATATACATATATTTTATAATGAAAACTATGCAATTGTGAATGTAGTTTAAAATTTTTAGCCGTAATAGTCATGCAATATTTGGTTTTTCTTGCTTGGCAAGACGCATGATAATACATAGCTAACATCTACTTCCTATTTCCAGAACTATAACGTAAAACATGTGAAATGTGGTCTGATTTACTGTTTACTGTTGTTTATTTACACATGAGGCATTTAACCTGTGCAAGTCAAGATCATTTACTCTTATTTACATATGTACAAAGAGCTACAAATACCTAAAATCTTAAAAAAGATAAAAATCACAGCATGGTTCATTACTCTTTCTTATAATTCAAACACTTTTTTCTTTTAATTCATATATCACACATTATTAACTCTTTCCATACAATGCCTTCTTGAAAAAGTACATGAAGCACTGAATGAATACTGAATTATGCAGGACTATCCTTTAGTGAATCTTTTATACATGACTTTCTAAAACTGGGTAAAGTGGATTCAGCGTGGCTTCTTGAACACTCAGACGTCTGTGTAAATTTTCTTTATCATCAACATCACATGGAAGCACGAGATGCTGCGGTCTTGAAAGGTCTGGAGAGGAGGTTCTAATGCGCTCGCGAGCCAGCCACGCCTCTAACGACCTATCTGTGTTGAGTCGCTCGTCTGCTACTAATGGCTGCAAACACTCCCAGGCCGAAAGACGAGCAGAACGCTGTACGTTTCGTGTCATCTCACCGCACTGTAGCCAGGCCAGTTTGGCAAGATCTTTTGTCCCGCCAACAGTATGCCTTCTTTTCACTGGACCTCTGTATCCTGTTCGTCTCATTCCTGACTTGTTTCCTTTGTTATTGCTGCCTGAATTACCTAGTTTACTGGGACTTGCATTACCAGATTGAGGACTAGTATTTTGCTCAAATTTCTCTTTTAACTCCTTAACATTGTGCTTTCTATTTCTAACTTCAGTGCTTCGTTTTGACAACACTGCTGAAGTTTCTTTTGTCTCCAACTTTCTTGGTAAATCTCTGGATCTCCCAAGAGCATCATGAGTATCAGATCTTTTCATTTCTTTAGGTTTCTTTTCATTTAAGGATTCTTGAGTATCAGTGCGCTTCAGTTCTCTCGATCTCTTTTCCGTCTTTTCCTTCATGTTATTTTCAGTCTTCTCAGATTTTGTTAATGAGTCTGATCTCTTTACCTTGACCTCACGCTTTATGTCATCAGCAGGTGACTTGGTTTCATCTTCCAGATATTTGTTGGACAAGGTGACATCTTCTACCTGTGAAAATAACCATTCAAGTATGAGAACTTTATACTCTCAAGCTTAAACACTTAAATAATATACATAAAGTTTTATTCTCAATACATATAGAAAGCCATAAGCCCCTATAAAGCAAAAAAACTTGACACTTTGTGGGAGAAAAATACAAAGGAAGGGATTTTCAGTCCCCTTGCTCTGCCCCATTTAGTTGACTTTTAGGAAATGCTGGAGAACAGGGAGGAGGAATCCTTGCCCCACCTCAGGGGGAATAATTGGATGATTATTTATGTTCTGAAGTAATAGACACCAAATTTAGTTTTATAAAACACAGTGAAAGTATATATATTTTTTAAAAAATTTTCTCCATAACAGAAGTCTCCCTTTAAACAGACTTTCTTAAAGAGATATACAAATCAGGGTAACTTGCAGTCTCGACAATATACATTTAGATATACGAATCAGGGTAACTTGCGGTCTCAACAATATACATTTCATTTGAGGTGAAGTGCGTACAAATGGTAAGCTCTTTGCTATGAGGGAGAAGGAGGGCGTTGGAAAACTAACTCTCTCTCTCTCTCTCTCTCTCTCTCTAAAAAAAAAAAAAAAAAAAAACACACACACACACACACACACCAGTTGTTATACCTGTAGAAAGAGAATTTTGTTTGCCATATTATGTATAACTACTAATACCCATTCGAATGGGGATGGACACATGTTGCTGCTGGGGAAGTAAGGCTGGATGCCCCTCCTAACACCTCATGCTGGCCTAAAACATGAATATATTACTCCTAGGTGCTCTAACCCCTGCACTACAGCAGTCCCAAGTGTGGCCACAATCATATGGCAAAATAATATCAATAGTAATAATAATAATAACCTTTGCATTGGTAGTGGTGACAGAGGTGTTATTCTGGGCTGAAACGGTGTTTGTCGTGGCAGGGTTATTCCTATTAGGACGACGACGATGTAGAGAAGGGTCACGGTAGAGTCGGCATTCTGGTTTTACTCTCTTAGCAGGGTCAGGTGAATGACCAGCTTCTTGGGGTCTATCTTTGCTATCTATATTGTCATCGGACAACGAAGCAGTCATGAGACCCAAATTTGATTCTTGAAGGTTTCTCATTTTCTCCTCAAATGTAGCAGTGATGGCACTCAATAAATCACTGCCTGTAATGTAAGAAGATATGTTAGTATTACCAACATCTACACTTTGTGACGTAATGTAATGGTAATTTCTGCAAACAAGAAAATATTACTCTGATATGCAATGGTACTTTGTGCAAACAAGAAAATATTGTATTTACAATACTGTATTTAAAAAAATTTTGATTGTATTCAATCTCTTTTCATATGTCATGGGATTAGTATCGTGAACACTGATCTTAGACACACAAAGTTAAGATAGAGGTAAAATAGAGTAAAAAATGTTTTAGTCTAACTAAGATCACGTACATATCTTTTTAAATACTAATGACTAAATTATAACTAGCTCAATTTCTACACATGAAATCACACAAAGTACTAAAATATTATATTTACTACCACAACACATGAAACTGAGACATGAAAAAATAAAAAAAAGCAGCAGCAGCGACTCTACTCCTACCCTCTCACCTTCCTTGTCTAAACCTTAGCATACTGAATATTTGCGAAGAGACCTTTGGCTGCCCCCATAATCGAGGATTTTCCAACGTGAGGTGGCTTTTCGGCCACAACAGTTGAAAGTTTGCAAGGGGCTGGAAAGGTGATGGGGAACTATGTGAAAGGATCCACTTCATGATACAATATTGGAAAAATAATTGTCTACAGCACAGGCCATACAATTTCAACAAATAAATTCCGAGATGTAAATACTTAACACTTAAGGTATGTCTAACTCCAAGCCTCCTTCACCAAAGATTATATGGATCTTGTAAAGAAAAGAAACCCCAGGGTGCTCTAGGGTTATTCATATACACAAGGCAAGTCGCTTAACCTAACCTAACATACCCTAGCAATACAACCAATTCCAATCCAACCCAACCTGATCTAACCTAACCAAACAATTTAAGGAGTTGCGTAACTTTACACATGGGTGCTGGGGTTTACTCACCATTACATAATCCAATTACTAAACAGCAAAAGTGCTACAATATAATACTATATGATACTGTACAAACTTGCAAAACTTAGGTAAGATATAAACAATGCTAAAAAGACCAGTCTTTTGTTTACTGATAACACTCCCTTACTACTGCTATTATTATTTTATGGAAATTTAATATGAATGCCCTATTTTAATGCAATTATATTTTTCATGGAAATATAATACGAATTTTCTATTTCAATGTATTGATATCTTTATGATAATTCAATAAAAGTTCCCTATTTTAATGACATTTCTAAATATTATATATTAAGTATTAATAATAAATGCATGAAATAGACACTCCCCCACTTACGAACATTCACATACAAACAAATACCTACCCATGTATTAAAATTCATTAATACTGTATACTTTATGTTTTATGTAGTAGTTAAGCCTCTTTACCCTAGGTACTGTACAGTACTGCATATGTATGTACTCTACAGTATAGTACTTCATATTACCTAAACACAACTTACAAACAATTATACTTATGAAGAGACTTCTGGAACCTAATTTATTCGTAAGTAGGGGAGTGTCTGTGCACGCCCTTATCAATGAATTGTTTTATATGGAGATCTAATACGAATTCCCTACTTTATAGACATTTTGAATACTATGAATTAAATATTAATATTAAATGTATGATATACGACTTCACTAATGTATTGATATATGTATGGAAACTTAATATCAATTTCCTATTTTAATGACGTTTCTATACATCATAATTGAACTAAATCATGACCTGTTCTTTTTATGGATATTTAATACAAAATCCTCATTATTAGCGATATTCCAAAATATAATAATTTAAGTGTTGATATCAAATGTAGAAGGACATACTTCACACGTATTATAACTAAATTATGATCTTTTTTCTTTTCATTCTGAACAGCATGAGCAGGGTGGCCACATATGTAACAGAAGCATTGAATAAGCAATGCTTCAAATTATTCTTCCTATCTTTGTTTTCCTTTAAATATGTGGCAGGAAAGAAGATTCAAAGTGGGAGGGAATTGCAACATCCCCCTTAGTCAACTCTTACAACAAAAAACAGGAAATCAAAAGTTGTAATTTATTCTCTCTGACATTCACTGATTCAATTTAATATATTGAAAAATACCTCCATTGTGTTTTCCTGCATGTCATAAAAGTCGACTAAATGGGGAGGAGAAAGGGAACTGGGAATCCTCTCCTCTGCGCTTTCCTCCCAAAAGGAATCAGCTCTGATTCAGCTACTCCCTAATAAGGGGGATTATTGCTTTTGTATACAGATAGATAGATTAAATAGAATCATGAGTGGAAACAGATATTCTGAGGGAGGATCATTTTAAGCCAAAGACTGGCCTAGTAAATTTTACATATTACATTTAAGGGAAAAATAAAAAATAACTTAAAATGGGTGAGTGCAAAATGACCAGCATAATATATGACAAGGGTTGCAATAATGTAAAAAAATGAAGACCTACTATAAATTTTAATTTCTGAACAAAGTTTCCACAGAGAGATGAAGGCACTTAAGAAATATAGGAACGTGAAGCAGACCTTGATGGCAGCATTGAATAGAAAAAAGAAATTAATTATGAATATATCTTTTCACACTTATTACAAGATCATCATATTCGTAATTAGAATAGCTCTATATAACTCTACAACTTCCTTTCTAAAAGCAGAATCATAAATAAAAACAACTCTATATCTGCCTAATAACTTAACTTACACTTCATGCTACACACAATGACCTCTTGTATATATTTTCAAATTAAGTCGATGTTTAGCAGATCTCCATCTGGATGTAGTAGTGTGTTTCCTCCACGTACCACTCTACTCATCTACCCTATGGACTCCTTTTCTTCCATTTCAATGGAACTATCAGATTCCACAATTTCCTCAACCCATGTTTGCATTCCAAAAGCAACACTTACAACCATTTTGTACCGCACACAACCACATATGCCCACAATACAACATACAATCCCTGAGAGTTCTATGGGAGAGCCTGGGATCGGCAGAGACCTTCCTCGGGGATTCAGGGTTGTCCAGCAAGGAACCTTATCCAACAACAACTATAAGAACAATTCTACATTGTTGGAGCAGTTTTCCTACCAAATAATCATTTTAAGTTACAGTTCTGCAAATATCTAAAATTACAAACTAAATAATTGTACTGTATATGGAATACAAGAAAATGTAACTTATGTGTTTGTGGATTTTTTTTGTAAGGACTAAAACAGCAAGACAATTGTGATCTAATATATATCCAAGCATTCTTCTAATATAATATGTAGCACACACCAAAGACACATACGGTACATATACAATGGCTGCAATCCCCCCTATAAGGGAGATAGCCAAGTCAGAGCATAAACATTCACCAGGTTGCCAAACATGCCTCAGACATTCCTCTCAACTCCTTTAGGATAAAGTTGTCACAATTACCCCTAACCAATATATCTGGGCCATCCACAGGTAACTGGGCAAATTCTTCTGCCATAAGGCCCAACAACTATAGCTGCTTCACCGCCACCCCTTCATCACATGGCAACCCCTCCCAAAGACACAGTCCAGAAATTCAAGACACCACCATGCAAACGTTGGCTGGCCATATTACCATTACTAAATGGCATCTTTCTTTTCTCATGGCAAAAGTTCCTTGCCTTGTGGGTGACTGAACCAGGATAGTAGAGGGAATAGCAGCAGCCCTTTATCCCCAGTGATTAGAGAGGAATGACCAAGGTATGTTTGGCTTTTGATGAATGTGTTGCTATGATTGGGCTACCCCCCCCCCCCTTACAAGGAGGACTGCAGCCATTGTGTATTTATGTATCTTTCTTTTCAATAATTATCTTTTTTTACTTTCAATCTGCTTTTTCATAACTTTTACTGCATCATATCTTACAAGGCATTTATCTTCCTTTGCGATTTTCTATATCCTTCCTAATTCTTCATAAATACCTAACTGATCACTACGATGATCACTGATTAAATGCTTGCTATATTATCAATTTAAATCTATGGGACTAAGTACAATAATTTTTTGTCAGAAAAGTAAAATAGCAATTCTCGTGTTATATGTCACTATTAGTTTCCAATATGGGGATGGACAAGACTGAGTGTGGCTGGGTAAATATAGGTTGGATGCCCTGCCCATCGTGGTACAATGGGCTCAATTGGGGGTCTGTCAACTCCATAGACAAGTACTTTAAGCACTCAGCTACCGTGGTCCCCTTATATTTTGTCAGTAAAGGTCATGTTATAAAATATATATTCTAAATACATACCGTCATCTAGTGGGGGTTGTGCACCTTCTCTGAGAGAGTCTAAAGAGCTACAGCGTGCCATTCCCAGCTCTGGACCATTCAGGATCTGAGAAGATGGAAAAATGTCTCCTTAGAAACATCCAAAAATTGAAAAAGCACAATAGTGTAATATTGGTAGTGTCTTCATCTAAACAAGATCTGTAAATAGGAGGCTTAATATATCTGTTCTGGTACTAATGTGATTCCTAATGTAGGTATACATCCTCAGTTTTATTTATTTTGCTTTCTACTCGCATAATTTTGAACGACTCAGGATAACAAATAGGTCCTATGAGATGACCAGACCATGTTCTGCACATAAAAGATTATTTTTGCACAAAATAAAACTAAACTATCTTATCTATAGGGTTAGGATTCACAGGCTTCATGTCTCGTACATACTAGATCTTTTGGCACTAAATAAAAATATCTTAAAACAGTAGGATCACTAAATTTCATAGTTATATAACCCAAAATTCAAAATGCTCTTTACCTAGGTCATTTTTTTATCGTTTTGTCACAATTAATGCCCATTAGGATTAGACAGAGAGGATAGAGCTGAGGAATTAAGGCTTGCTGCCATTCCAGTGTCTTTGAAAATAGGTCTGTCACCTCTAGAGTTGAATGCTCTATCAACACAGCTAGTGTGGTCTCATTTCCAAAGTCATATTATGAATACTTATCATTTTCTTCTCTTCTATAAGGTCTCATTTCAGTAACTGGGCTTAAATAATGCTCATTTTATGCCACTATCTTTAGGTTACTACAGATACTTAATAGAAAAATTATAAAATGAAGATATCTTGTAAATTGGGACTGTCTTACCAATTTTCTTTTTCTTTTCTGCGGTTTTCTGTGTACTAGAAATCCTCATTCAAATGGGGTCCTAATACCCTACAGTGGACTCAATCACGAGTTTGTCAACACCTGAGTGGAATAATCTAACCATTCAGTAACTGTTGTCCCCATGTATAACAATTATATCATCAAGTCCATTAGTGAAATTTCCTGGAGAAAAGTGTCCATAATTATTATCATAGTCGATGGTCCTCTAGCACTCTCATATGAGAATCATCAACTATGATATTAAATTATGGCCACATTTTCAAGGAATATTTGTTAAAGAGACGTACTTTAATATTCACAAGAGGGTAAGGGTTAGATAAACTAATTCTTCACACCCTGATGAACTTTTGAGAAATTGTTTTTTTAGTAATCTAATACACATCATTTCCTAACGAAGTTCTGGGAAAGAGTTTGCTAATTGACTAAGATGAGGAATAGAACTAATTACCACTTTGGAAAGGATTAAACAAGGAATCAAGGAATCACTAATCTTCAATCAAGACCGATCAAAAAATATATAATGGAGATATTTTTCATATAGTATAAAAATTAGGAATTTAATATAAAATTTCCTTTCTATTCTCAAAATGAAATTTGCATAGCACTCATAATCTATTTCGTATCAGTGCCACACTTAATTTCACAGCTTCATAAGCACTAACTTTTCAAAAAAAAAGAAAAATATAATCATAGCTACAGAGTAAATGTAAATACTGACATAAAGAAAAAGCAAATGTAAGAATGAATAGATAATGGAAAATGATATGTAATTAGAGAGGATACAAGAGAGAAAACTGTGATTCATTTATGTCTGTTACACTGTAAATATGCACATAATATTATTTATGTTATGTAATATAAATTAACTTATCTTAATCCTACACTATATGTGAGGTAAATCCCTATTATTATATGGGTAAGTACAGTAAATATATTATATGGGGAAAGTAAATTAAACTTATACTTTGTATGTGTGACTAGAAAATTCTACCTCATTTCATTGTTGCAACTGAAAAGTTTTATTTATGTGCCACTTCAGAAATCAGAGAGTGAACTAAATCTATATTCAGTGACGGTAAAGTGTAATAACTTCCAAGAGTAATAAAATTAACATTAAATATTAGCACATATGGATTAAAAATATAAAACACAAAGTTTTCTCTCTTTCAATGGAGTGCAAAGAGGCACCCCTACCTGGTCCCTGCTGCTGGCTCTGGTTCTATTCAAGGAGCTGTTACTGACCACTCTTTGGGTGTCAAAAGTGGGAGGGGACTGAGGGTTGTTCACATTCTGTATCACATTCTCAGCAGAGGATCCACGACGAAGAGGTCGAGGAGAGTGGTAGAGACGACTGGGAAGGATGTGATGCAGAATTGAGTCTTTGTGACGTCCCAACTGAGGTGTGTTTGGGTGGGGGGTTAGTGTGGAGCTAGATGCTGTTACTTGCGCAGGACGAGACTGCGTGGAGAGACGACTGCTATGAGGTGGAGGGCGAGGACTTTCAGGGTAAATAACAGTCTGACCAATTTTACGGGTGGGTGTTAGTTCAGCGGCGCCTTCAACCATGGAAGGAAAAAGAGATGGGGAAGATGAGGAAGAGGTTAAGCCAAATACAATAGTTGGATCTTTATTTGACTTAGTCTTTTTTGACTTGGAAGGAGCCACTGGAGGGTGGGAAATACTCAAAGATCTATTTTGATCCATTTGGCAACAATCACCTGCCTTAACCACTTCCTCGAGCTTATCAGTTGTACGTGTTAAGCTACCATAACCAGAACTATTTGAAGAAGACGTGGAGCCTAGAGTACTGTGAGGAGAAGCAGCGTTATAATCTAGCCAGTGAAGTGATTGGTGTTGAGAGAGACCATGCTTTGAGTCAGTGCTGGAGTCACAAGCAGAAGGTGCATTGACAATATGAATGGAAGGAAGCTGAGGAGAGCAAGCCGTGGTAGTAGTGGTAGCGTTAGATACCTGGGTTGAGACATTAGTTGTGGGAGTAAGTGAGGTGTTAGAGAGGGGATGGTGAGAGAGCACTGCAGAGATGTGAGCAGCCTGGGAGCTACTGCCGGACCCCTGAGATGCTAAGGATCCTCGCTCCCCACCCACACTCTCGCTAAGGCCTTGCATACGCCATGAGTAGTCTGAGATTTTGCGAACAACCTCTGAAAATACAACACATTGGGCATAAGTTTAGTGTGTGCACAACCTTTATTTACTCTCAAGAAATTCAAGATGGAAACAAGTCCAAACAAAAACTGTATAATAATCTTATATACCTAACAATACACCGAAAATATGGGAAAAAAATATATTGCATATACTGTATATGTGGGGATGCAAATCAGTTGCTGGACCTATATTTAAATGGCGACGTTTATTTTAGTACATTTTTATGCTACTTTTCATGAAACAATGTAATGACTCAAGCTAAAACATAAAAGATATAAATTCTGTCATTTCTGTCTCAAATTGTCTTTAGATTATCCGACCTGACAATGAAACAAAAAATTAGACACTGACATAAGTTTTTACTCAATAATTATAGATATGCGGATAATAGGCTCGCCTTTTACTACCAGTCAGATTCTAATTCATTCTGAACCAATAATATATAATACAACCACTCTTTGCCATATTGCTATGGCACTACATTCCATATCAAAATATTGAAATACTACCGGTCATTACCATATGAATACGGCACTACATTTTCAATTCATTCTGAACAAAAATTATTTAACGCTAACAGTAATTAATGTATGATTACGGCACAATATTTCCAATTCATTCTGAACCAAATATATTTAATAGTACTAATCATTATCGTATGATTAAAGCACAACATTTCCAAGTCATTCTGAACCAAAAGTATTCAATACCATCAGTTATTACTATAAGATTACGGCACTACATTTCCGAGACAGTCTAAACCAAAACCATACAATACTACCAGTCATTACTGTAAGACTAAGAAACTACAATCTTAATTAATTCTGAACTAAAACTATTCAATAGCACTAGTCATTACAGTATCATTATGGCTACATTTTCAAGTCATTCTAAACCAAAAGTATTTTATACTAAAAGTCATCCCTGTATAATTATAACACTATGTTTCCAATTCATTCTGAACCAAAAGTATATAATACTACCGGCAATTACCGTATGATTATGGCACTACATTTTCAAGTCATTCTGAACAAAAATAAATCTTACTATCAGTCTTTATAATAAGATTATGGCAATATATTTCCAATTCATTCTAAACCAAAAATATATAACAAATCATTCTGAACCAAAAATACTTAAGCAGGACAAATACAAATACAGTTAATACGGTAATAAATTACATGTATAACACAATCCTTATATAATTTCATCAGTAGTTGACCTATATCAACATTCATTCTGGTTGCGGATACATGGCACAGATAAAGAGACATACAGTACCATAGGATATCCTCCACTTAATGATCATATTATTTTTGCACACATTCTGATTCTTCTTATTTCACTATTCCCTTTAACACATTTAAGTGGAGTGGGAGTTCCTGACTAGGTCCCTCCATAATCCCGGGGTTTGCATCTCATCTCTCAAATATTTCTCTCTTCAGTCCTCAGCAACACAGTTCAACCACCTTCGCTGAGCTTTCCTATTTTCTTTCTAACCTCAGTTTCCACCCTCATCACCCTCTTGCCCAAGTAATCCAATACATACTATAATTATAAATTACCAGCATGCAATCAACATAATATGCAAAAATCTACAGAAGATTTGTCTTGATAGGTACAGTAAACACAGATGGAATAAAGTTAAAACAGTTCTGAGAGCTATAGCATAAATAAAACACCAACAAAATACAAAGCCTCGTGGTATTCAAGTTATGGTCATTACAAAAACACATTAGAATATATACAATAAAGCTTGCCGCTTTGTGTCACAATGAGTCCCCATTCTAGTGGGGGTGAATGCAGACAGCTTGGAATTCGGATTAAGGCTGGATGCCTTTCCTAACATCCCAGAATAGGTCCAGATACACGTTTGTTACTGCCTGGCTCAAGCACTCTGACCACCAAGCTATAATGGTCCCCACAAATTATATATGAATATAAGAATACAGTTTACTATTTCTAATACCATTAAACTCTCCTATATATCAACTTCTTGGATCCTATTATCACCTGTAATATGAAAGTTATTCCTATTCACTAATTCAGTCTTTCATTTTTAAAACATATCAATAAATCTGTTGTCTAACTTAAAGATGTGCATAGCCTTTACCACCGAGGTCAGTAGGGCGGCTACAACAAAGGAGAAAAATTGCAGAGTAAACCTATATAAAACTTCAATTCCATCTTTTTATAACTATAAACATTTACTCAGTCACACTTATACACATTACACAGAGTGAACAAGATCATGCTACAGCAAATGCTGCATACATACTTATATAATGGCCATAAGCAGTCTTGTAATGGGAGTGGCTGAATCAAAGCACACTACTTCACCATTACTCAAATATATCTCGATAGCTCCTCTTAGCTCCTTAAGGATTAAAGGTTGCCACAATAACCCGCCCTCCAACATC
Source organism: Halocaridina rubra (assembly GCA_037179515.1). NCBI lineage: Eukaryota > Metazoa > Arthropoda > Malacostraca > Decapoda > Atyidae > Halocaridina > Halocaridina rubra. The sequence continues at coordinate 34,311 of JAXCGZ010012154.1, forward strand.
TTGCCTCTCTTTACCAAAGTTGGTTTTCAGCATAAGCTGCAAGTCTCACTAAATGAGCTTTTGAAGGCCAGGATTTCATCCTAAGGCATTTAAATTTACTTGGAAAAAAGATGAAAGTTAAGAAGAAGGCTGCATCTAACCTTTGCTGAAAACCATTTTAGGCAAAGAGCTCATTCTAAATACTCTTTCAAAGGAAATACTAAAAGTATGATGTCTTGTGCATTTTATAGTTATCTCTGATGCTATATACAGTATATATCTCATAAGAGATAACTCTGAAAGTTACTCAATGCACAAGACTTCATAAAAATTGGAAGAGAAAGTGAAAAAAATGATACGACAAACACTTCATCATAATCAATATGCAATGGCACTTTAAAATTGAGCAGTGATAATAGGCACTACAAAAAAATAATAATTGAATTAACATGAAGGTAACTACAATATATACACTGAGACGTTTTATTAAAAATCTAAAATTCTTTAAGTAGTAGTATAAACACTAAAACGAATATATTATGTACATTAAAGGTTAAAGTTCTCTTAGAAAATGTAAAGGCAAGGTACAGTGACAGCACTAAAGCCCGACTATATACCTACCAAATAACAGGGGACCAAGCCCCCTCTCCAATCACATGGACCCAGTAATCTCCTGGCAATGGCTGAATAATCAGGTAGTCCTATAAGAAATCACCGACCTCCCAAGTAACTGCCCAATTTAATTGATAACGACACAAGACAGTATAATGTTACTTACTAAAAAATATGATCCCTTAACATCTGTGAAGTAGCTTATATTTAATTCATGCAAAGCTATTGCTTTAGGTTTTAACTCATGCCCACTACGTCATGCAGTCTGACAGTGAAAAAATTTTTTACATTATTATTGAAATACCTCACAGAAGCAGTTATTTTCCCATACGATCAATGAAGCCAAGCTATTAGGAAGGCTCTGCCACGGAACAATTGTTAGAAGTAGGTTAGAATTTGCTGAGTTAGAAATTGCTAAGTTTTCAAATCTACAAACAAACTGTTAGCTACTGGAAATGTATGAATGGTAATTGTACTGTATGTATGATAATGAATGCATTTTACTCTACAAAACTCTATATTAACATTATTATGTAAAGGAACATTTATATATATACATCATAGTTCTTTTACGAAATATTTTTTATTAGGTTCACCTAAACTGGATAGCACTACAGGAAACTACAGATTACTAATATATAAATTTTAATAAAATATTTATTTGTAACAATTCAGTCCCCTTAGTCGTGGCCATCCAGTTGGCTCATAATGATATGACATCCAGTTAGAATAGAAAATTGCAAGGACTATGCAAGAATTATGTCTAGATAGTTTTTGATAGATTATACCTAACAAAATCCCAATGTGCTATATTAAGGAAGCTACTAAATAACACTTTAATAAATGGAAAAAAAAGGACTTGCAAAACCTTATTTTTCTGTGTAGATATCAGAAAACATTTTACAACTCCATCCTTTGTTTCTAGGATAGCAAAGGCAAATTAAAAGTTAAATATACTTAAACATAGTTAATAATACTGGGGCAGTGAATAAACACATACACATTCATTCTTATAATCCTTCATACTTCACTTATACATGGTATTATCAATCTCTGAGCAACTGATATACATATAAAAACATAAAGTCTTCATAATAATATTTCTTTCTAGTCTGTGAATTAGATATTATGGCTGCATGTTGCACAGGAACTGACAAGAAACTAATATGAGCTAAAAAGCAAACATTTTCCAGCCAAAGCTTGAAATAAAATCTATACGAAATTCTCCTCTAAAAGAATAAAAGTAAATGTACATAAACAACAAAGCCATGTAAAATTACTGATGTTAGAAAAGTAAACACCTGTGTTTAATAAAAACACACAAAAGCATGGTCAAATTACTGATGTTAGAAAAGTAAAAACCTGAGTTTAATACAAACAATGTTTTATCAATACAGAGCCATGTCAATTATCCATTTCTAAACATTGTATAGCCAACGCAAATTTATAGATGTTATATTTGTAAACACTTGTGTTTAATACAAACAAAGTTGTATCAATAAACAGCCAAGTCAATTATCCACTCCTAAATATTTGTATAGCCAACATATAGCCAAAAACTATACTGCATTCAGTGTAAGCATATTAGCTACTAGAATAAACAAACAATAGCTAAACATACCTGTAGGATTGTCTGCTAGTTGATCCAGAATATCCTCAGATTCCATGTCTTGTTTCGCTCTTTGCCATAATTCTTCCAGTTTTCTTCTTTCAATATCGCGCCTTTCAGTTTCTCTTCTGTGCTTGTTCAAATCCCGATGAAGCATGGCACGGGTCTCCATTTCAAATCTCCTGATGCGTTCCTGGGTGCTGGCGCTAAGACCAGCGTATGATCTAATGGCCACTTCATCACCCAAGAGAGAAGAGGGTTCAGAGGCCGACTGACTAGACTGCTGGTTAACCGGATTACCCGTGAGAGTCGATGTGCTGGAAGACAAGGAACTCGTACTTGCTCCTACCCCGTCGTTCTTGACGACGCAAAACAACCGTCCATCTTCCTCAACGGGTAACCCAGAAATTGAATGTTCACTATTATTGCTATGACTGCTAGTTCTATCACCACTGGAATTTTTTGAAACATTGGACACGCCTGACACACCCGATACCTGACTTTGCACACTCATAAGACTCATATTTGATATTTTTCGTTCACTCATCGGCTTTGGATCCGGTAATTCTACCATACTCTCCATCTGCTTTGCGAGCAGTCTATTTTTTCTCAACTCAGCCTCCTTGTCAATGTCCCTCTCTTCAAACCCTCCTTCCTTATCACTATATTTGGAATCGTCTCCTACTTTATCCTCTAATGTCTTTTTGTACTTCACTTTATGAACTTTTCGGTTGGCAGCGGATATTATGGAAGAGACGATGTCTTTCTTCATGTCCCCTTTCACATTTCCTAGGAAAAAAAGAATGGAATTATGATGAGGAAAGGCAGTTTACAAATAGGAGCTAAGAGTAATAAATTAGTTATCTACTCATCTACCTCTAACAAAGAGGAAAATTTCTTACTTCAACTTAGCCATTTCTCTTATAAGAGGGATTATGCCCTGTGTGCATACTGAAAAAGCACTAACCTCTCACACATATCAAATTCATGATTTGCCTGACTATAAGAGCCATGAGGAAAAATACACAAACTTCATAAGAGCTACCTAAAACAAAACAAAAAACTCGATTTCCTAACCTTCCACTTTATTTATATTATGGAGAAGCATTGCTTGACTCGAAGGTGTTTCTGGTTCTAAGGATGATGGCACAGAGTCTCCCGCTGGACTCAGGATATCAGAAGAATCAATGACAGGGGGAATAGATTCCTCCCCTTCTTCCTCACTAAAGAACCAGGAAGCCTGAAAGATAACAAACACTTGATAATTTTCATAAAGGCAACTTCACATCCATATTTTCCACCTACTGTAAGAGCTAACTGAAAAGCAAAATGTATCTCATATTACTATTTTTTTTTGTTTCCTCTTAATGCCTTTAGTGGTTTCCAAAAATATTCCTAGTTTTAAATTGCCTTACTTTTGAAATTTAATTTCTGTTTTGACCAATTAACAAATTATTTTCATAGCTAAATCAATACTTTAAATCCATTATCTTACCCTGTGGCATTTAACAATATGTGAGACACTGTTGCCTATTTTAGCAAGTTGACACACTTATGCATGCCATACACAGCGAAAAATATATTGATATTTAACATACCTGACTAATAAGCGTTTCTACGATACGGCACTGATGAGACATATCAGTGACCATTGTGACCATGTTGTCATCTCCCGATCGGACTAAAGTAGGCCCAAAGACAATGGCAAGATTTCTCACGTCCATTTTGTTGAATTCGCTCTGACTAACGATGTGACTTAGATGCATCATCAAAAACCGCAATGTTTCATAATGATGATCTGGCAGTTCATGAACCTGTTAAAACAAGGAATTCCCTCTCCTGAATATGGCAACAAAACAAAAGATGATGATCATTTAAGGATCACATAGGTAAAATGATCTCATTAACATTGTACAATTACAATAATAGTTTTTGTACAATTACAATAATAGTTTTATGACATTTGAAGTATAATTACTTTATTAACACAGTATAGTTACATTTTGGCTTTGAGTCTTTTAAAGTACTGTATATCAGGAAATAAATGTAACTAATATACAAGAGTAAATGTATTATTTTATTATTTTTCACTGCAACAAATAATCTTTGGTTCTGATTTCTTGCTCTGTACAATAATAAATCAACACTAAGGGCACCCAATACTGTACCTCCATTCATTATCAAATATCACAGAAATTTTCCCATTATATATTTCTATAGCACCCAAT
>JAXCGZ010012155.1:0-17500 GCA_037179515.1 Halocaridina rubra
CATTATCATTATTGTCATCATTATCATTATTATTATCATCATCATTGTTATTATCATTATTATCATTATCATTATTATCATTTTCATTATTATCATCATTATTATTATCATCATCATTGTTATCATCATTATTAGCAATATCATTATAGTCATTACCATTAATCATCGCATCATTATCATCACTATTATCCCTATCATTATTTTCATTACCAATATTTTCATTATCATTATTATCATTATCATGCTTATCATTGTCATCTTTTTCATTATCATTTTTATCATTATCATCATCATTTATATAATTATCATTATCAATATCATTATTATTACTATTATTATCATCATCATAATCATTATCACCATTTACATTATTGTCACTATCATTATTTTCATTATTATTATTATTATTATTATTCTTATTATTATTATTATTATTATTATTATTATTATTATTATTATTATTATTATTTTTATATTTATTATTATTATTATTATTATCATTATTATTATTATTATTATCATTATTATTATTATTATTATTATTATTATTATTATTATTATTATTATTATTATTATTATTATTATTATTATTATTATTAGTATTAGTGTGAGACACAAAGCATAGGCTACATTAGCTAAAGCACTTTTCAATTCTCTCTCTTTCTCTCTCCGGAGATAGTTCAGAGGCATGTTAAAAAATGGCGAGGGAATTAGCAGTAATTAGGATTGATTGAAGGAGTTATGCTTCCCATCACTTGTAGCCATAAATAAGTAAAGGTTGCGGCAATGCTGATTTTGTTTTTTTATAAATTACTTCTCGGTTTTTACAAAGTTTATGGGTAGCAATACTTTGAAATTGGTAGCTCTAGAACTAGAGGTTATAGTTTGAAGGTTTGTAAGAATATTTCTTGACATATTGTAATATTAGAATTCGCAGAAGGATAAAATTTTAATTTCTAAATGTATTCTTAGGCCGCTTTCACACCAAAGAGACTTGTGGCATGCCACATGGTACGCCAGTTGATAACGAACATTCTGAAATATATGAACCATTCACACAAGTGGCGTGACACGTCCCATGTGCCACGCCACTTCTGTGTGAAAGGTTTCATATATTTCCCAATGCTCGTTTTTAACTGGAGTGTCACATGGCATGCCACGTGCGACGTGCCACTTGGGTGCGAAAGCGGCCTTCGGCTCAAGAAAAGACGTGACAAGAGTGCTTGTGAATAGCAATTAGGTGTATGTCGTTTGACATTTTATGTGTCATTATTAAGTACCATTATAAGAGTGGACACAGAAGGCTTGGAACCAGGGAATTAAGGCTGGAGGTCCTTCCTAACACCCCGCAGTGGGTTTGTTCGTGGTTTCTGCCATCTCCCGTTTCGAGTGCTCTAACCACTACACTACTCTGGTCCCGTCCCACTATTAGGTAAATATAATGAGATAAGTACACATATCAGGTAATGGTAAAGGTTTTCAGGTTTCAGTTCCGATATCCATCAGAGATGCTTCTCAGAACGTCAGCCGGGGGCAAGCCACAACCCCCCACTGTGGTGCCCAGCCACAGCACATAAGCACCTATGCAGTAATATACTGCAAAACCTTGATACTATATATTTCAAATGTCAAAGTTATGGTTAGAAGCCAATTAGTGTATAATCATCCGGAAATTAGCAACGTCATTGCTTCAATATTTCATATATGATTTATGCGTATATGCGTTTGTCAACTTCACTGTAAAACTGTCGTTTCTGACTGATTAGCTCTTAGGGCGCTTTCACACCAAAGTGGCACGTCGCACGTGGCATGCCACGTGGCACGCCAGTTGAAAACGAACATTTGGAAATATATGAAACTTTTCACACAGAAGTGACGTGACACGTCCCATGTGCCACGTGCGACTTGCGACACAAGTCGCACGTGGCACATGGGACGTGTCACGTCACTTCTGTGTGAAAGGTTTCATATATTTCCGTATGTTCGTTTTCAACTGGCGTGCCACGTGGCATGCCACGTGCGACGTGCCACTTTGGTGTGAAAGCGGCCTTAATAAGTATAAAAAATAATTGTGACCCATATGACACAGAATATGTGGGGACCTTGGTGGTAGTGTAATGCTGAGAGGTCTTGGCTCGAGAGATGGCAGACTCACGATTATGCACACTGCGAGGTGTTAGAGCATCCAGACTCAATTTTCCAGTTTTCACCTGTCTGTGTCCACCCCCATAATGGGGGATTAACTGTAACACATAAAACGGCAAACAACGATAAAAACAACATGATACAAATGTCAAGCATTTCGTTACAAAACTACAGTTTGTAAATCAGATAACTTACTGGATCAAATAGCTATGTCAAGTAAACTATAAATAACTCTTATAGCCCATAAGTAAATGAGATGCATAATATACAAATCTTAGAAATGACCTATATGACATTAAGTAAAGCAGATGCTATTGTTCAATAAGCTTTAAAATCCCATATGACGTACAGGAAAAAAATATTTCAATGTATATCCTTGAAAATTCAACTTGAATATTAATTCATTTATCTACTTTCAAACTAATTATTATTGGTGTTGTTTGTCGTTTTATGAATCACTCTGAATCCCCCTTGGAATGAAGGCGGGGCATAATCCTTCTGACTGTTTAGCTAAGGATAATTAAGAGAACAGTAAATGACCCATATGACATGTAAATATATAGAAAATTTCAGTGTGATCTTGGAAGCTTCAGTTAATTATTACTGTCGAGTCCCTCTTGATGAATTCTGAGTTATTCAAAGAACAATAAATGATCCATATGACATATAATTACTTTACAATGCACTCTTTGGAATATTCCTGGAAATCCTATTGTGCAAACCAAGTTTCCGTTTGATCAATTCAAAAGACAAATTAAATGACCCGTGTCACATTTGTTTGTGGTTATAGGTATCACTATTAATCCCCATTCGAATGCCCGTGTTGTGCACACACACACACACACAAGCGCGCACGCACACATATGCACGAATGCACGCACGCACACACATGCACGAACGCACGCACGCACAACGAAAGAGAGCTAGAGGTAAATATATTTTCAGCTTTCTCTTTGGAGATGCATATAAATGATAAAGTAAAGGGTGGTCTTCAGGCATATGGACAAGGAAATGTTCAGAAATATTTGTGACTTGTGACACCAAATCTTTTATATGCAGCACCGTTTTGGAATCCACTCCTGAAATGAAAGTTTGGATATATGCAACAAAGTGGATGACAGCGATATGCATTCTCAGTTATGAGGAAAGTCTTAGAGTTAGAATTACCATGACTTGAAGCTAGAAGGAAGAGGAGAATGTGGTGGCAGGTTTTAAATTTCTTCATGATTTTAAAAGAATGGACAGGGAGCGATATTTTGATGTGGGTGGCTCTAGAATTATAGGTCATAGTTTAAAGCATAGTAAGAAAACTCCTTTTCAGGATGTAAGGAAGTACTTTTTTAGTGTTGGAGTTAATTATGATTTAAATATGCTAAGCGAGGAAGCAGTAACTGCTAGATGCATTCATATTTTTAAGGAAAAAGTGTCGCTGAGTAAAAGATGAATCGATCAAATGACAGAGAGTTACGAGGACATGGTTCTTTCCCGTAAGCACAATTAGGTAAATGCAAAATGTTATTTTTGTTTTACGTACCACAGTTAGTCGCCACGTTGGATCTAAGGGGATATTAGCTGGATGCCCTTCTTAACGCTTCATATTGGGTTCGAACTCGCGTTACCAGGATCGTCACTCCTGAGCTTACATTCTACCATTGTACTGCAGTGCTCAGATTTTTGTTTTCTTGTAAGTAACAAGTAATTAAGATATATAAGTCACATGCCAGGAAATTACTTTAAATTTTCAGTTAAGGTACGTTTTGCTCCGTGCGATTTTCGCTCAACGATGATCGCTCATGGCTCAGCGATGATCGTCAAACGATTGTCACTCTAGAGCACTAATTCTCTGTTTATGAATGGGGCTGTTTTTCCGCGGCATTCGCTCGCAGGAAAACCACCCCATTCAAAAACAAAGACTAAGTGCTCAAGACAATCGTTTAACGATCATCAGTGAGCCATGAACGATCATCGTTGAGCGAAAATCACACTGAGCAAAACGTACCTTTATCGTAAAGAAAAAAATCATGCAAACTAGTACAAAACTCTGTTATGCTTCTGTGGCATACATTTAAAATATTCAATGTAATAATTGCAATAATTACTGTAAATATTACAACAAAATTTATTCTTTATTGATTATCTTTTAGTAATTAAAAAGATAATGACTTATATGACTCACAATAAATCTAAATTTAATTTTTAATTTTTGGAAAAATTCCACTACCACTGTAGTAATTAAAAAAAGTAATAACTGACCCTGATGACATGCTAATAAATAGATACATAAATAATAAATAAATAAATGAATAAATAATTAAAAATTAAATTACTAATAGAATCTCTAGGAAAAATCTCTCGGACAAAGACCTTGATTTATTTTTGGACGAAAAGGTAAATTTTTATAACCACAAGATATGAGATGCATAAACTATATTTATCACTTAGAGATATATTTTTGATAAATTCACACTTAACAGCATAAAGACCTTAATGGAAATTATCACTGTAAATATAAAAACCACCAAATGATTATTAACTCATTTGTTTATGTCATGTATTTGTTTTCTTTATTGGAAATTATTTCAACAAGTCATTGTCAATATACATTTACTGTTGGGATGGGGGGGGGTAATAAATCCATCTGCGTGTTCCTGTGCGTGTCGTGAAAACAGACTACACGCATACGCAGACACACATACGCACGCACACAAACATACATAAGAACATAAGAATAGAGGACACTGCAACACGCCTACTGGCACACACGAGGCAGCTCCATTTTTGAATTGTATTTTCAGCATGTCTAACCTATTCTATTCTACTCTACTTATTTATTCTGTTTTTCTTTTTATGATTTTTCTAATAAGCACTAACCTATTCATACCCACCCTACCTCTGTCATATGTCTATCTAATCTACATTTGAAGGTGTCTAAGGTATTGGCATTTACTATCATACTAGGAAGCTTGTTCCATGCATCAGCTACTCTATTACCAAACCAATTTTTACCAAGTTCCCTTCTGAACCTAAATTTATCAAGCTTAAATCCATTATTACGAGTTCTGGTTTGATCATGAATTTTTAAAACTTTATTAATATCTCCCTTGTTAATCCCTTTAAACCATTTATACACTTCAATCATATCCCCCCTAACTCTTCGCCTCTCTAGAGAATGTAGATTAAGTTTTTTTAATCTGTCCTCATATGGTAGATTTCTGATATTGTGTATCATCTTGGTCATTCTTCGTTGCACTCTCTCCAAGGATTCAATTTCCATTCTATAATAGGGTGACCAGAATTGCACAGCATAATCTAAATGGGGCCTAACTAATGCAAGATAGAGCTGCAAAATAACTTTTTCCGTCCTATTGCTGACGCTTCTTGAGATAAATCCTAAAATTCTGTTTGCTTTATTTCTGACTGCTGTGCATTGCTCTCTTGGCTTAAGACTACTACTCACAAGAACTCCCAAATCCCTTTCACACTGAGAACTCATGATTTCATGGTTATTTAGCTTATAACTAGTATTGTCTTTTATAGTACCCATTTTAACTACTTTACATTTTTCAACATTAAATTCCATTTGCCATTTGTCCGACCATTCAGATAATCTATTTAGATCTTCCTGTAAAGCATGAATGTCTTCTTTTCCATTTATAATTCTACCTATTTTAGTGTCGTCTGCGAATTTACTTAGGTTACTACTGATATCCGAATCCAGATCATACATACACAAGCACGTACGCACAAACACACACACACACGCACACACACACACACACACACACACACACGCACACACACACACACACACACACACACACACACACACACACACACACACACACACACACACACACACACACACACACACACACACACACACAGTGTAAGAGTAGTTGATAATTGGAATTCGCTAAGCGAGGAGGTAGTTAATGCTATCTCAATCCATAGTTTTAAGGACAGGTATGATAAGTATCACTAAGTATAAAATGGAACCGATGAGGAGACGGGAAGATACGAGCTTTGGTCTCTTTCCCGTAAACACAATTAGGTAATCACAATTGGGTAATCACACACACACACACACACACACACACACACACACACACACACACACACACACAGATAAAGAAGATAATGACAGAAGATCAGGGGATGGGGCCTCATTAAGATTGTTATACACAAATGCTGATGGATTAGCTGGTAAGGCAGTAGAATTAAAAGATAGGATTCACAACAGTAAGGCAGATATAGTAGCAATTACAGAGACTAAGTTGAGTGAGGACATAAACAGTGTCACAGTTTTTCCTAAGGGCTTCAGAATACTAAGGGTCGAAAGATCTGAGAGGACTGGTGGAGGGATAGCACTGCTCATAAGTGAGAGGATTCAAGTTGAAGAGATAAACTTGGCTATAGAAAGTGAGTTCAGGGAATTTCTTGTTGCTCGCATAAATACTGGGTCAGAGAGCATTATAATAACTGTTGTATACAACCCACCAAGGAACCAAAATAGGCTTGAAATTTATGAGGAAAGTCATATAGGTACGATTGAAGTCATAAACTCAGTTGTTAACATGGCGCGGGAGAAAAAATGTAGGATTTTGATTATGGGAGACTTTAATCATAAAGAGATAGATTGGATAAATCTTGACCCACACAGTGGTGAGGACTCCTTTGGGGCAAGATTCCTAGATTGCGTACAAGGGAATTTCCTACACCAACATGTAATGGAACCAACAAGAGCCAGGGGTGGGGATGAGCCATCACTACTTGATCTGGTGTTCACAGATAATGTGTTGGATATTGAAAATACTGAGTATGAACCACCAATTGGAAAGAGTGACCACTGTGTGTTGTTGATGGAGTATATCATTGAAGACATTCTTCCTGAGAGTAGAGGCACTGAGGACATGAGGAGGAACTATCAGAAAGGAGATTACATCAAAATGAATGAGCTTTTTGCAGTTATTGACTGGAGAACCTTATTTTACAACAAATCTGTACAAGAAATGTATGACATCTTTTGTGAGAAATATGGGAAGATAGTAGATTGCTGCATACCTGTCACCAAAGTAGGTGTAATTCATGCCAGAGAGAAATGGTTCGATAATGGGTGTAAAAGAGCTAAGGAGTGGAGAGACAAATGCTGGAAAAGGTATAGGAGGAGAAAAAACATAAATGCCTGGCAAACCTACAAAAGAGCAAGAAATGACTACCTAAGTAAAAGGAGAGAGGCAGAGAAAGATTATGAGAGGGACATCACCAGGAAGGCTAAAGAAAATCCCAAGCTTTTCCACAGCTTTATCAGAGGAAAACTGAAGGTAAAAGAACAGGTTTTAAGGCTAAAGAGAGCGGATGGAAGCATCACTGAGACGGACGAAGAGATCTGCAAAGAATTGAACAAGGAGTTTCAGTCAGTATTTACAGTAGAAAATACCCCACCCCCTCAGATTGCAGTGATAGAAGCTCAAGGGCCGGTATTAGAGAACATCAACCTTACAGCCACAGAGGTATGCAAAGCGCTGATGGATTTAGATGTTCATAAAGCTACAGGTCCTGATGACATATCCCCTCATGTGCTTAAAAAATGCGCAAACCCAATATCAGTGGCACTAAGTATCATATTTAAGGAGTCATTGGAGTCGGGGGAGATTCCAAGATGCTGGAAACAAGCAAATGTGATACCTATCTTCAAAAAGGGAAGGAGGGATACGGCTCTGAACTATAGACCAGTTTCCTTGACCAGCATAGTTTGCAAACTTATGGAGAAACTACTAAGGAAACATATCTCTCTTCACTTGGAATCCTTCAACTTTTTGTCAGTGAGGCAACATGGCTTCAGAGAAGGAAGATCAACAGTAACAAACTTATTAGAATTTTATGATGAGGTAAGCCAAATCTTACAGGAAAGAGAGGGCTGGGCAGATTGCATATTCCTAGACTTCCAGAAAGCGTTTGACACTGTTCCACATGGGAGACTTATTAGGAAGCTGCAATCAATGGCTAGAATAGGTGGAAATGTCTTGGAATGGATAAAAACTTACTTAGAAGGAAGGGAACAGAGGGTTAGAGTAAGACACTCAGTGTCTGAATGGAGAAGAGTTAGTAGTGGAGTTCCACAGGGTTCAGTTTTAGGGCCACTTTTGTTCCTTGTATATGTAAATGACCTACCAGAGTCTGTAAATTCATTTATGAATATGTTTGCAGATGATGCAAAGATTGTGAAGAAAGTAAAAAACGAGAACAATGGTAGAGAACTTCAGGAGGATCTAAATAATCTGCATGAGTGGTCAGAAAAGTGGCTAATGAAATTCAATACCTCAAAATGTAAGGTAATGAGAATGGGTACAAGTGCAAGAAGGCCCAAGCTTGACTACTCGGTGGCTGGAGTACAACTTCAGGAGACAGAAAATGAGAGAGATCTAGGAGTAAACATATTGGCAGATTTGTCTCCAGAAATACATATAAATGGCGTAGTAAGGGCAGCATATGCATTCTTATCAAATGTAAGGGTAGCCTTCAGGCACATGGACAAGGAAATGTTCAGAAATATTTATGTAACCTATGTGAGGCCAAAACTGGAATATGCAGCCCCCTTTTGGAATCCGCACTTGAAAAAGCACATAGCTAAGCTTGAAAAAGTTCAAAGACATGCCACGAAACTGGTGCCAGAAATACGCAATCTCGGTTATGATGAGAGGCTGAGGGAATTAGACTTGCCATCACTCGAAGCTAGAAGAGTAAGGGGGGATATGGTGACAGTCTTTAAATTCCTTCATGGTTATGATAGAGTGGATAGGGATCGATATTTCGATATGGCTGGCTCTAAAACTAGAGGTCATAGTTTGAAGCTTCGGAAGAAAACTTGTTTGCAGGATGTAAGGAAATACTTTTTCAGTGTAAGAGTAGTTGATAATTGGAATTCGCTAAGCGAGGAGGTAGTTAATGCTACCTCAATCCATAGTTTTAAGGACAGGTATGATAAGTATCACTAAGTCTAAAAATGGAACCGATCAGGAGACGGGAAGATACGAGCTTTGGGCTCTTTCCCGTAAACACAATTAGGTAATCACAATTAGGTAATCACACACACACACACACACACACACACACACACACACACACACACACACACACACACACACACCACTAAGTATGAAATGGAACCGATCAGGAGACGGGAAGATACGAGCTTTGGGCTCTTTCCCGTAAACACAATTAGGTAATCACAATTAGGTAATCACACACGCACACACACAGATCACTCGAAGCTAGAAGATTGAGGGGGGGGGGGGTATGGTGACAGTCTTTAAATTCCTTCATGGTTATGATAGAGTGGATAGGGATCGATATTTTGATATGGCAGGCTCTAGAACTAGAGGTCATAGTTTGAAGCTTCGTAAGAAAACTTCTTTGCAGGATGTAAGGAAATATTTTTTCAGTGTAAGAGTAGTTGATAATTGGAATTGGCTAAGCGAGGAGGTAGTTAATGCTATCTCAATCAATAGTTTTAAGGACAGGTATGATAAGTATCACTAAGTATAATATGGAACCGATGAGGAGACGGGAAGATACGAGCTTTGGTCTCTTTCCCGTAAACACAATTAGGTAATCACAATTAGGTAATCACACACACACACACACACACACACACACACACACACACACACACACACACACACTAAGTATGAAATGGAACCGATCAGGAGACGGGAAGATACGAGCTTTGGGCTCTTTCCCGTAAACACAATTAGGTAATCACAATTAGGTAATCACACACGCACACACACAGATCACTCGAAGCTAGAAGATTGAGGGGGGATATGGTGACAGTCTTTAAATTCCTTCATGGTTATGATAGAGTGGATAGGGATCGATATTTTGATATGGCAGGCTCTAGAACTAGAGGTCATAGTTTGAAGCTTCGTAAGAAAACTTCTTTGCAGGATGTAAGGAAATATTTTTTCAGTGTAAGAGTAGTTGATAATTAGAATTGGCTAAGCGAGGAGGTAGTTAATGCTATCTCAATCAATAGTTTTAAGTATCACTAAGTATAAAATGGAACCGATGAGGAGACGGGAAGATACGAGCTTTGGGCTCTTTCCCGTAAACACAATTAGGTAATTACAATTAGGTAATTACAGAGAGAGAGAGAGAGAGAGAGAGAGAGAGAGAGAGAGAGAGAGAGAGAGAGAGAGAGAGAGAGAGAGAGAGAGTCTGGCTGGCTCTTCACGTAGATTTGCTGAAAAAATACAGGTTGAAAACCTTGGCGCTTAGATTAAGATAATTGAATTTCGATAGTTTGTCTGTACAACAATATCATATTAGGCCAAATTTGCAACGCGGAAGCTGGGCTATTGACACACTCCACACCCAACTCTCTCTTCATTAACCCTTTTCTTTTCATAGACAACAAAGGCTGTTTCCTGGTAACTTGCATATTATTGCAACTGTAGATTATAATCATTATGTTCCATGCATTTGCAAAGAAACCTGCATTCACTCTATGCAGCAACGTTGCTTTATTATATAACTGTGAGGCAATCCTTTTGAAACGTTTAAATAAAATTTGATTTTCAACGGTCATAACCGTCACTTTTGACGGTTTTTGATGGCTGATGAAAGAAGACATTTCACTTTCCATTTCCTGTTGTTATTTTAGCGAGTTGAGTGTTTTATTTTTGTCTCATTTATTCGGTTCTGTTTGTTTTCATATGTTTTATTTCTTTAAGAGGGTTTTTCATGCACTTAAGTTGTTTTTTTTTTTAAACTGAGTGGTCGAGAGAAAGGAATAAATTCTTTAATAACGATTAAGAAGTAATTATTTTGCCTTTTCTGTAATGACTTGCAAACATTCTCGCCTTTCCTTTTCGTGATCTAGCTTCCAGACAGAACTTCAATCCTTAATGCATGAGATAACAATCAAATAATTTTCCCTCTCATTCCTTTCAAAGCATATGCTTGAAAACAGTCTTATATATATATATATATATATATATATATATATATATATATATATATATATATATATATATATATATATATATATATATATATATATATATATATATATATATATATATGTACTAGTCCTCCTGAGGATAAGATTCGCAGCTTTTAACTAGACAATATTATGTCTGTGGGTTTGCTATGCTACTTATTAATCTGTTTGTATCAACCCCTGCGATTCGTCTTAGAAAGCATCGTTGCAGAGGTTATATCTCAGAAAATTTATCTTGCAAGATGGTAAAGTGATACAAGCACAGAAAAGGAAGAAAGCAACAATTTTCCGAAATCACAACTCTAGCTTGGAGACTTTTTATGCAAATAACAGTTAGCCATGAAATGTGTGCAAGTAAGATGTTAAAACGAATGAAAAGAGATGGAGAAAATTACACTAGTAATTGAAATAAATATGTCTCATACAGATTATTTGTTATTAAACTAGTATTGTCTATTTTGAATTCCAAAAAAAAGAAAAAAATACAAACTTTATGATTATATTAGCAGTTGCATAACTCAAGAGGAACACTGGCATTCTTATCACTTTTCTTACCACTAAGGAGGACACTATAACGTCAGAAAATAGACGAGAATCACACAGTTATCTTCCAGGGAGGGGTTTCATCGAGGTAATCCCTCACTCTCAACGGTGGAATATTTGAGGTCTAGGCACAAATATTGTTTAGTGAGTTGATCATTATCAGCATTTTTATTTTTGTTTAAAATTGTTGATTGACACCTTCCCTTACATTAATACGTCTATGATGGTGCAGTATAGGTTACATGATACATTAGCTGTATGGACTTATGAAAGCGATGACATATAAATGCATTTTTCCAGAAGGTGTTGAGTCACACTTAAGTATTAAGCTCTATCTATCTATCTATCTATCTATCTATCTATCTATCTATCTATCTATCTATCTATCTGTCTGCCTGTCTGTCTGTCTCTGTCTGTCTGTCTGTCTGTCTGTCTGTCTGTCTGTCTGTCTCTCTCTCTCTCTCTCTCTCTCTCTCTCTCTCTCTCTCTCTCTCTTTCTCTCTCTCTCTCTCTCTCTCTCTCTCTCTCTCTCTCTCTCTCTATATATATATATATATATATATATATATATATATATATATATAGATAGATAGATAGATAGATAGATATTGTGGGGGAGTTGTGACAGCTCATCATCCCTTAGGAACTAAAAGGAGTGATTGAGGTATATGAACACATGATGAATGTTTGCTTTGACTCGGCCACCCTATTTACAAGGGATTGCGACCAATGCATTTGTATGTTCCAAGTGCTAAGTGAGTGATTCAGTATAATAGATACATGATTACTCTGCTTTATATATGGTGATTCTTGAGTCTACAAAGGATAGATTTCATAATATAAAATTTATTTTTTTCTGACGTGTTTCCCGTTTATTTCATGGTGTTGTTATTTTTTTTTTCTCGTCTCTTGGATGCTTGCGTTTTAGTTTGGCTTCAAGTTTTACCCTTAAATGGTTAACACCAGTACTCTCCATTCATCTGGGCATGGGATTGGCCCCTAGTTCAGCTGCCTTGCTCTCTTAGGTCCTGGCTCAAATACGGAGAGAGATTAGTTCCTTTTATATGTCATAGCATAGAGTTACAGTGATTTATGCTGAAATTTGTTAGCTTCTTACTACCTGGATTTTTTTTTTTTTTTTTTTTACACAAGTATAATGCTGAAATATCTCGAGTTTTTTTTGGGCTCATTGGGGAATGCTTAAGGACACCATTGGGTAGGGCATCGAGTCCTCATTCCCATCCTCAACCTATGTCCATCCCCCACTCAAATGGGGGTTATTTGCGACACGTAATACAACAAGTTTAATGAGTGTCACTTCCCCATTCACTTAAAAAGGTGACACTTACGAGTGGTATTGGAATCTTGTACATTCGCGTGTTATTAATATTTTGAAAACTCCTTTTTCCCATAAGATTTTTTTTAATCTTTTTTTTTTTTGGTCTTCAATTCGTAATTTCGAAAGTACCTCACTTACGGAGTCCTGGAAATATACGTGAAGCATAATTTTGCTCGAGAGAATGTTATTTTTTTTTCCAAAATATCTTCTTACGCTTTGGTTTTAATTTTTGAGTTTTCGCGTTTTATTAATTGCTTAATATGAGTTTCATATTAAGCAATAAATAGTTATATATTTGTTTGTTTGTTATTAAATGATCTGTTCACGATTTGGTTTTTCTTTGTTTGTGCACATATCAGAAATGTTATATACCTTATGATTTTGAGATCACGCACACACACATACACACACGCACGCACTCCCACACGAACGCACACATACACACAAGCACGCACCCACACAATATAGAGAGTTATTAATGTAAATATTCTGTAATAACTTTGTTGTTATTTTATCTTCTTTAAAAATGTTGTATAAGTTTTTTTTTTGTATTTGTAAATTAATGAAGAAATTTTTTTTTTCAAAATACTTTCTTTCCTTTGTTGATTTATATTCTTGGAATATTCCGTTTCCTCATCGGGTTATCTTTAATTTACTTTCTCTCTCTCTACTTTTTGAGAGAGAGAGAGAGAGAGAGAGAGAGAGAGAGAGAGAGAGAGAGAGAGAGAGAGAGAGAGAGAGAGAGAGAGAGAGAGAGAGTGAGAGAGAGAGAGTGAGAGAGAGTGATTACCTAATTGTGATTACCTAATTGTGTTTACGGGAAAGAGCCCAAAGCTCGTATCTTCCCGTCTCCTGATCGGTTCCATTTTTAGACTTAGTGATACTTATCATACCTGTCCTTAAAACTATGGATTGAGGTAGCATTAACTACCTCCTCGCTTAGCGAATTCCAATTATCAACTACTCTTACACTGAAAAAGTATTTCCTTACATCCTGCAAACAAGTTTTCTTCCGAAGCTTCAAACTATGACCTCTAGTTCTAGAGCCAGCCATATCGAAATATCGATCCCTATCCACTCTATCATAACCATGAAGGAATTTAAAGACTGTCACCATATCCCCCCTTTCTCTTCTAGCTTCGAGTGATGGCAAGTCTAATTCCCTCAGCCTCTCATCATAACCGAGATTGCGTATTTCTGGCACCAGTTTCGTGGCATGTCTTTGAACTTTTTCAAGCTTAGCTATGTGCTTTTTCAAGTGCGGATTCCAAAAGGGGGCTGCATATTCCAGTTTTGGCCTCACATAGGTTACATAAATATTTCTGAACATTTCCTTGTCCATGTGCCTGAAGGCTACCCTTACATTTGATAAGAATGCATATGCTGCCCTTACTACGCCATTTATATGTATTTCTGGAGACAAATCTGCCAATATGTTTACTCCTAGATCTCTCTCATTTTCTGTCTCCTGAAGTTGTACTCCAGCCACCGAGTAGTCAAGCTTGGGCCTTCTTGCACTTGTACCCATTCTCATTACCTTACATTTTGAGGTATTGAATTTCATTAGCCACTTTTCTGACCACTCATGCAGATTATTTAGATCCTCCTGAAGTTCTCTACCATTGTTCTCGTTTTTTACTTTCTTCACAATCTTTGCATCATCTGCAAACATATTCATGAATGAATTTACAGACTCTGGTAGGTCATTTACATATACAAGGAACAAAAGTGGCCCTAAAACTGAACCCTGTGGAACTCCACTACTAACTCTTCTCCATTCAGACACTGAGTGTCTTACTCTAACCCTCTGTTCCCTTCCTTCTAAGTAAGTTTTTATCCATTCCAAGACATTTCCACCTATTCTAGCCATTGATTGCAGCTTCCTAATAAGTCTCCCATGTGGAACAGTGTCAAACGCTTTCTGGAAGTCTAGGAATATGCAATCTGCCCAACCCTCTCTTTCCTGTAAGATTTGGCTTACCTCATCATAAAATTCTAATAAGTTTGTTACTGTTGATCTTCCTTCTCTGAAGCCATGTTGCCTCACTGACAAAAAGTTGAAGGATTCCAAGTGAAGAGAGATATGTTTCCTTAGTAGTTTCTCCATAAGTTTGCAAACTATGCTGGTCAAGGAAACTGGTCTATAGTTCAGAGCCGTATCCCTCCTTCCCTTTTTGAAGATAGGTATCACATTTGCTTGTTTCCAGCATCTTGGAATCTCCCCCGACTCCAATGACTCCTTAAATATGATACTTAGTGCCACTGATATTGTGTTTGCGCATTTTTTAAGCACATGAGGGGATATGTCATCAGGACCTGTAGCTTTATGAACATCTAAATCCATCAGCGCTTTGCATACCTCTGTGGCTGTAAGGTTGATGTTCTCTAATACCGGCCCTTGAGCTTCTATCACTGCAATCTGAGGGGGTGGGGTATTTTCTACTGTAAATACTGACTGAAACTCCTTGTTCAATTCTTTGCAGATCTCTTCGTCCGTCTCAGTGATGCTTCCATCCGCTCTCTTTAGCCTTAAAACCTGTTCTTTTACCTTCAGTTTTCCTCTGATAAAGCTGTGGAAAAGCTTGGGATTTTCTTTAGCCTTCCTGGTGATGTCCCTCTCATAATCTTTCTCTGCCTCTCTCCTTTTACTTAGGTAGTCGTTTCTTGCTCTTTTGTAGGTTTGCCAGGCATTTATGTTTTTTCTCCTCCTATACCTTTTCCAGCATTTGTCTCTCCACTCCTTAGCTCTTTTACACCCATTATCGAACCATTTCTCTCTGGCATGAATTACACCTACTTTGGTGACAGGTATGCAGCAATCTACTATCTTCCCATATTTCTCACAAAAGATGTCATACATTTCTTGTACGGATTTGTTGTAAAATAAGGTTCTCCAGTCAATAACTGCAAAAAGCTCATTCATTTTGATGTAATCTCCTTTCTGATAGTTCCTCCTCATGTCCTCAGTGCCTCTACTCTCAGGAAGAATGTCTTCAATGATATACTCCATCAACAACACACAGTGGTCACTCTTTCCAATTGGTGGTTCATACTCAATATTTTCAATATCCAACACATTATCTGTGAACACCAGATCAAGTAGTGAGTGAGTGAGTGAGTGAGTGAGTGAGTGAGTGAGTGAGTGAGTGAGTGAGTGAGTGAGTGTGAGTGTGAGTGTGAGTGTGAGTGTGAGTGTGAGTGTGAGTGTGAGTGTGAGTGTGAGTGTGAGTGTGAGTGTGAGTGTGAGTGTGAGTGTGAGTGTGAGTGTGAGTGTGTGAGAGAGAGAGAGAGAGAGAGAGAGAGAGAGAGAGAGAGAGAGAGAGAGAGAGAGAGAGAGAGTGAGTGAGTGAGTGAGCACTGAATACCGTGCTAGTGCAAGTAAATATAAAATTATCATAATAGAAGTTATGAATATACCCATGAAACATATACAAGAATAGGAAAAAGACTATAATAATAGATTAGTGAACACAAATAGGCAAATAAAAAAAAAATGAAAATTGCTTAAGGAATACAAGAAAATAATTTAGGGATTGCGAATAGGAATTATAAGAAATAGGGAAACATATACTTTACAATTATAATTACGAAATGAAAAAAAAACACATGCTGCAATAGAAGGCAGAAATAAATTAGCATTTACGCGTATGATGTTAAGGCAAATGACGAGAGATAAGAGAAAATACAATAGTAATTGAAAACACTGAAATAAGAAGAGAAAGTGGAGGAGGAAATGCGTCAGTGGAAAGAAAAAAAAAAAAAAAAAAAAAAAAAAAAAAAAATATATATATATATATATATATATATATATATATATATATATATATATATATATATATATATATATATATATATATATATATATATATATATATATATATATATATATATATATATATATGCAGACATGGACACAGAAAAGGATGACTCTTCCAGAATTTTCCCTTTCACACTTGTATGACTTCGGGATTTTTAAATATGACATGTTGTTTGCTTTATGACACCATAAATCCCATTGCTGCTGATGAAGTACTGCATATGGGGGGCTGATATGGAGGTCTCTGATGGGGGTTCAGGGGGAGGAGTGGGGTGGGGTTGATAAGCACCCGTTAAGAAATCTTTGCAAAGCGGTTCACAAGTCATTAAGCTCAAGGTATTTTTGTTACTTAATTGTCCATGTTTGACGCGGCCGATGTGTCTGTGTGTGTGTGTGTGTGTGTGTGTGTGTGTGTGTGTGTGTGTGTGTGTGTGTGTGGGTAAAAATATACGGGAAATTATATTTGTATGTATGTATGTATGTATGTGCGTACTATACACATGTTTGTGTATCTATGTAGCCCGGACAGGTTGTGGCGTGGCTTTAGCTGTCAAGATTCTTTGATTGAAACAAAGTGGATAACATCTCGAGTATTCACTTTCCATCATTTTTTTTTATCACTTTAGTTTTACAGTGAACCTTATTTCCTCATTTT
>JAXCGZ010012155.1:30000-38689 GCA_037179515.1 Halocaridina rubra
TATAAGAACAAACAGCAAGCATATTTTCTATATAATATCTTCAGGGAAATAGCGTGCGAGGGTGCATCAGCTGATATGGAAGGGGCAAAACGTTTGCCGATAGAGGTTCGTTCTCTCGCATCCTCCTCCTCTTCTACCGCTTAATGCAATCAAATATTATGAAGAAAATTTAAAAAAAGCATTAAGAACAAACAGTAAACAAATTTTCGATATAATATCGTCAGGGAAATAGCGTGCAAGGGTGCATCAGCTGATACGGAAGTGTGACAGAACGTTTGCCGATAGAGGTTCGTTCTCCCGCATTCTCCTCCTCTTCTACCGCTTAATTCGATCGAATATTATGAAGAAAATTTTAAAAAAGCATTAAGAACAAACAGTAAACAAATTTTCTATATAATATCGTCAGGGAAATAGCATGCAAGAGTGCATTAGCTGATACGGAAGTGTGACAAAACGTTTGCCGATAGAGGTTCGTTCTCCTGCATCCTCCTCCTCTTCTACTGCTTAATGCGATCAAATATTGTGAAGAAAATTTAAAAAAGCATTAAGAACAAACAGCAAACAAACTTTCGATATAATATCGTCAGGGAAATAGCGTGTAGAGAATATATATATATATATTTCATTTAAGTTTCCCTGATATATGTTTTCTATGTAACGAATTGTATAGTTTTCTTTTTCTCTCAGCTGACTTTGTTTACGTTAAGATTTTGTGCCGCACGGTCGATATGTAAAGAAGATAGAATAATGTTTAGAACCAAGGAATATTAACATGTAATATGTACTATAATCTTGAAAATTAGATAAACCCCAAATAGAGTGAGTAAATAAATATTTTATGAGTAAGATATTGTGCATGAATAGTGATAAGCATCAGCTGATGCGGAAGCGGCAAAACGTTTTCCGATAGGGGTTCTTTCTTCCTCCTCCTCCTCTTCTACCACTTAATGCGATCGGATATTATGAAGATAATGGAAAAAAACAATAAGAATAAACAGCAAACAAACTTTCGATATAATATCGTCAGGTAAATAGCGTGCGAGGGTGCATCAGCTGATACAGAGGCGGCAAATGTTTGCATCCTCGTGCCCACCACCACCATGCACGTGCCTGTTGCCCACCGCATAATAGAGTGCATTAATGTGTTTACAGTAAACATGTATATCTTTTATACTGTACACTATTTGCATGTTAATATAAATAACTACAGGTCTTTCGGCTTTGTTATGTACTTATAAAATATGTTTTACTTATCTTATATCTTTGGTATAGTGTATCTATGGACGGTGTGGAACGAGCTATGCCCATTATCATTGTTTCCTATGGAAAATGACTCGTTTTTTTATGCGATTTGCGAGATATCCGTCACTTCTGTAACCTATCTCCGCGTTATTCCGAGAACAAGGTGTATATATATATATATATATATATATATATATATATATATATATATATATATATATATATATATATATATATATATATATATATATATATATATATGAGTAGAGAGAGAGAGAGAGAGAGTAGTCTACTATATATATGTATATATATTGTAGTCTCCTTGGCAAAATGGTAACGTCTGCAACTCTGAGGTGGCAGATCGAGGGTTTGTGCCCCGTCACGGACTGAAGTTAGTAAGGGCATACACTCAGTGTAACAATTACATCTGCCAAAGCAAGTTCTTTGCAGGAAGGCAGCCGTCCTAGCCCTTAGTAGAAAAGGGAGTTCGTTGACGTACTAACCGAATCAATCAATCAGTCAATAATATACTGTATATATATATATATATATATATATATATATATATATATATATATATATATATATATATATATATATATATATATATATATATATATATATATATATATATATATATATATATAGTAAGGAAGCCCATCAGTGAAACAAAACTTATAAAACAATGCTATATTGTGCTTGAGAAGGGATCCAGTTAGGATCCGAAATATAGCATTGTTTTATAAGTTTTGTTTCACTGATGGGCTTCCTTACTATTTAGTGCTGTATGTTAACAGTTTGTACTTATATATATATATATATATATATATATATATATATATATAATATATATATATAATATATATATATAATATATATATATAATATATATATATATATATATATATATATATATATATATATATATATATATATATATATATATATGTATATATATATATATATATATATATATATATATATATATATATATATATATATATATATATATATATATATATATATATATATATATATATATATATATATATATATATATATATATATATATATATATATATATATATATATATATATATATATATATATATATATATATATATATATATATATATATATATATATATATATATATATATATATATATATATATATATATATATATATATATATATATATATATATATATATATATATATATATATATATATATATATATATATACATACTGTATATACAGTGATCCTTCGCTGAATCGCGTTTCTTGGCTCGTGTTTTCACTGTACCACTTTTTTTTTTTTGGCAAATTATTATATTTTTTGGGTATATGCAAAAATATTAAAATATTGAAAAAATACAAATTTTCAGTATTTTCCTTTTTTTTATTGAAAAAAGCAAATTTCATTTTAATTGATAAAAAAAATTTATTTCCCAGCCTACGAATAATAAAACAGTAAAAAATAGTAAAAAACATAAATTTAGATATATAACTCACAGTACAGGGTATTGCATCATGTCAAAAAGTGTTCGATAGCGTACAATGTATTGGGGTCGCACCTAATTGAGCTAGCATATACTGTATATTAAAATTTCCAGTAGTTTCATGATTTTATTGATAAAAAAACGTATTTCTTAGCCTAAGAATAATAAAACAGTAAAAAATAGTAAAAAACATAAATACTAATAGTATTGCACCACGTAAAATACGATACCGGTATCAGCGTTGCGGAAAACGCAAAGGCTCTCACCTATGTGACCTAGTGAATATTAAAATTTTCATTATTTTATTGATAAAACAAGTATTTCCTAGCCTAAGAATAATAAAACAGTAAAAAATAGTAAAAAACATAAATACAGTACTAACAGTATTGCACCATGTAAAATACAATACCGGTATCACGTTTCGGAAAAAGCAAAGGCTCTCACCTACGTGACCTAGTGAATATTAAAATTTTCATTATTTTATTGATAAAACAAGTATTTCCTAGCCTAAGAATAATAAAACAGTAAAAAATAATAAAAAACATAAATAGTAACAGTATTGCACCATGTAAAATACGATACTGCTGTCAGCGTTTCGGAAAACGAAAAGGCTTTCACCTATGTTGCATGCTGTTGTTAATAAAGTAAAGGGTGTTTTTTAACAGTGCAGGGAGGGTTTACACAGTACGTAAATGTAAAAATAATTGTAAAATACCTATGTACATGAGTATGTCACGTCATCATCACCTCATTCTCGGTAAGTTTTTCTATCACTTTCATAAAAATTTACGTTGCGTGCTGTTATTTATAAAGTAAAGGTGTTTTTTTAACAGTGCAGGGAGGGTTTATACACTACGTAAACGTAAAAATAATTGCAAAATACCTATGTACATGAGTATGTCATGTAATTACCACTTCATTCACCGTAATTTTATTTATCACTCATATAAATTTACGTTGCATGCTGTTATTTATGAAGTAAAGGGTGGTTTGTTAACAGTACAGGGAGGGTTTATACAGTGTAAGCGTAAAAATAAATTAAAATATCTATGTACATATAGGCTGATCCTACTCCTCGATTTTCCTGTCCGGCGCCGGGTCCCGGAACCGAACCATCGCGATAATGGAAGAAGCACTGTATATATATATATATATTATATATATATATATATATATATATATATATATATATATATATATATATATATTAATCCCTCACTATATCGCGGTTCACCTATGACAAATTCAGTGCATCGCGGTTTTTTTTTTGGCATTTTTTTTTCTGTGTTTATGCGAAAATATTAAAATATTAAACATTTTTTTTTCAGTATTCATTATTTTATTAAAATTTTTTTTTTCATTATTTTATTGATAAAAAAATGTATTTCCCAGCCTAAGAATAATAAAACAGTAAGAAATAGTAAAAAAACATAAATTTGAACATGTAACTCTGCACCCTAGAAAGTACGATACCGGAATCAGCGTTTCGGAAAACTCAAAGGGTCGCACCCATGTGAGCTAGCATATATTAAAATTTCCAGTAGTTTCATGATTTTATTAATAAAAAAACGTATTTCTTAGCCTGAAAATAATAAAACAGTAAAAAATAGTAAAAAACATAAACACTCACAGTATTGCACCATGTAAAATACGATACCGGTATCAGCGTTTTGGAAAACGAAAAGGGTCGCACCTACATGAGCTAGTACATATTGAAATTTTCATTATTATATTGATAAAAAGCAGTAAAAAATAGTAAAAAACATAAATTTAAACATATATCTCACAGTATTGCACCATGTGAAATACTGTATGATAGCGTACACTGTATTGGCGCTTTGGAAAACGCAAAGGCTCGCACCTACGTGAGATAGTTCATGGAATGCTATTGGCTGAAAGGGTGGGAGACGACGAATCACATAATTGTTTTTCTGTATGTTCTGTTTCATAGGGTCTGATTGGCTTTTTGATTGAAGCTTGGTTCTCCCACCATCTTCCATTGTCTCGCCTCACTCGTTCAATCTAACTCACGTGTGATTACCTAAGTGTATTTACCTAATTGTATTTACCTAATACTGTTTACGTGAAAGATCCCAAAGCTCATATCTTCCTGTCTCCTACGGTTCCATTTTGTACTTAGTGATACTTGTCATGCCCGTCTTTAAAACTATGGATCGAGATAGCATTAACTACCTCCTCTCTTAGCGAATTCCAATTATCAAGTACTCTTACACTGAAAAAGTATATCCTTACATCCTGCAAAGAAGTTTTCTTACGAAGCTTCAAACTGTGACCTCTAGTTCTAGAGCCAGCCATATCAAAATATCGATCCCTATCCACTCTTATCATAACCGTGAAGGAATTTGAAGACTGTCGCCATATCCCCCCTCAATCTTCTAGCTTCGAGTGGTGGTAAGTCTAATTCCCTCAGTCTCTCATCATAACTGAGATTGCGTATTTCTGGTACCAGGTTTGTGGCATGTCTTTGAACTTTTTCAAGCTTAGCTATGTGCTTTTTCAAGTGCGGATTCCAAAAGGGAGCTGCATATTCAAGTATTGGCCTCACATAGGTTACATAAATATTTCTGAACATTTCCTTGTCCATGTGCCTGAAGGCTACCCTTACATTTGATAAGAAGGCATATGCTGCCCTTACTATGCCATTTATATGTATTTCTGGAGACAAATCTGCTAGTATGTTTACTGCTAGAGCTCTCTCATTCTCTGTCTTTTGAAGTTGTACTTCAGCCACTAAGTAGTCAAGCTTGGGCTTTCTTTCTTGCACTTGTACCCATTCTCATTTCCTTACATTTTGAAGTATTGAATTTCATGAGCAACTTTTCTGACCACTTATGCAGACTATTTAGATCTTCCTGAAGTTCTCTACCATAGTTCTCGTTTCCTACTTTCTTTATAATCTTTGCATCATCTGCAAACATATTCATGAATGAATATACAGACTCTGGTAGGTCATTTACATATACAAGGAACAAAAGTGGCCCTAAAACTGAACCCTGTGGAACTCCACTACTAACTCTTCTCCATTCAGACACTTAGTGTCTTACTCTAACCCTCCGTTCCTTTCCTTCTAAGTAAGTTTTTATCCACTCCAAGACATTTCCACCTATTCTAGCCATTGCTTGCAGCTTCCTAATAAGGCTCCCATGTGGAACAGTGTCAAACGCTTTCTGGAAGTCTAGGAATATGCAATCTGCCCAGCCCTCTCTTTCCTGTAAGATTCGGCTTACCTCATCATAAACTTCTAATAAGATTGTTACTGTTGATCTACCTTCCTTGAGGCCATTTTGCCTCACTGACAAAAAGTTGAAGAATTCCAAGTGAAGAGAGATATATTTCCTTAGTAGTTTCTCCATAACTTTGCAAACTATGCTGGTCAAGGAAACTGGTCTATAGTTTAGAGCCATATCCCTCCTTCCCTTTTTGAAGATAGGTTTCACATATGCTTGTTTCCAGCATCTTGGAATATCCCCTGACTCTAGTGACTTTTCAAATATGATACTTAGTGCCACTGATATTGAGTTTGTCCATTTTTTAAGTACATGAGGGGATATAACATCTGGACCTGTTGCTTTATGGACATCTAACTCCATCAGCGCTTCATACCTCTGTGGCTGTAAGGTTGAGGTTCTCTAATACCGGCCCATGAGCTTCTATCTCTGCAATCTGAGGGGGTGGGGTATATTCTACAGTAAATACTGACTGAAACTCCTTGTTCAATTCCTTACAGATCTCTTCATCCGTCTCAGTGATGCTTCCATCCGCTCTCTTAAGGCTTAAAGCCTGTTCTATTACCTACAGGTTTCCTCTGATATAGCAGTGGAAAAGCTTGGGATGTTCTTTAGCCTTCCTGGTGATGTCCCTCTCATAGTTTCTCTCTGCCTCTGTTCCTTTACTTAGGTAATCATTTCTTGCTCTTTTGTAGGTTTGCCAGGCATATATGTTTTTTCTCCTCCTATACCTTTTCCAGCATTTGTTTCTCCACTCCTTAGCTCTTTTACACGTATTATCGAACCATTTCTCTCTGGCATGAATTACACCTACTTTGGTGACAGTTATACAGCAATATACTCTCTTCCCATATTTCTCAGCAAAAGATGTCATACATTTCCTGTACAGATTTGTTGGAAATTAAGGTTCACCAGTCAATAACTGCAAAAAGCTCATTCATTTTGATGTAATCTCCTTTTGGATAGTTACTCCTCATGTCCTCAGTGCCTCTACTCTCAGGCAGAATATTTTCAGTGATATACTCCATCAGCAACACACAGTGGTCACTCTTTCCAATTGGTGGTTCATACTCAATTTTTTCAATATCCATGTTATCTGTGAATACTAGATCAAGTAGTGATGGCTCATCCCCACCCCTGGCCCTCGTTGGTTCCATTCCATGTTGGTGTAGGAAATTCCCTTGTACGCAATCTAGGAATCTTGCCCCAAATGAGTCCTCACCACTGTGTGGGTCAAGGTTTATCCAATCTATCTCTTTATGATTAAAATCTCCCATAATCAAAATCCTACATTTTCTCTCCCGTGCCATGTTAACAACTGAGTTTATGACTTCAATAGTACCTGTATGACTTTCCTCATAATCTTCTAGCCTATTTTGGTTCCTTGGTGGGTTATATACAATAGTTATTATAATGCTCTCTGACCCAGTATTTATGCGAGCAACAAGAAATTCCTTGAACTCACTTTCTATAGCCAAGTTTATTTCTTCAACTTGAATCCTTATATTTACGAGCAGTGCTATCCCTCCACCAGTCCTCTCAGATCTTTCAACCTTTAATATTCTGAAGCCCTTAGGAAAAACTGTGACACTGTTTATGTCCTCACTCAACTTAGTCTCTGTAATTGCTACTATATCTGGCATACTTATATGACTCCTATCTTTTAATTCTACTGCCTTACCAGCTAATCCATCAGCATTTGTGTATAACAATCTTAATGAAGCCCCATCCCCTGATCTTCTGTCATTATCTTCTTTATCTCCCCTTTGTCTGAAAGAACTCTGAAATGAAAATTTTTCTTCTCCTCTTCATTTCTTTCCTCATTTAACCTTCTTGCCTCTTGCAACAAGTTTTTGATCTTTCCCATCTCTTCCTGTGTTCTGTATCGTCTAATGAACACTTCTTTGAATTCTTGAAGGTCTTTTAGACTTTTTTTCTCATCAATATTTCTCTACATGTTTCCCCTCTCTCAAAGGTTACTTTTGTTGTTCTTTGCTTTCCTTCCCTCGAATATTTGCCTAGTTGGTGAATGTTTACAATATCCTCAGGACCACAAAGTACTCCATGCTTTCTTATCAGGTCTACAACCCTAGCTTTATTTTCTTCAAGTTTCCCCTGCCATGTTGGCTCCTGGGATTCGCTTATGCCTGCGATTACCACTGTCTTCTCTTTATCAAGTGCCTGTTTAATCAGTGGATTTGCCCTTTCCATCACAACGTCTCTCATTTTTTCGATTACTGTCTCTTTATAGTCAACTGTTTGTATGTTTTCCATTGCCACCACCTTTACAGCCTCATTTACTACCACATTCCCCTTTAGTGCATCAGCAAAGGAAATTTTCATGGCATCATGTTCCATATTCAGCTCCTGAAACACTTTTCTAAACTGTTCAAGGTTTTCCTTAATTTGGACATTCCAAGCTGCAATCTCGTCTCTCTCAGAAGAGATGTGTGTGTGATTACCCAATTGTGATTACCTAATTGTGCTTACGGGAAAGAGCCCAAAGCTCTTATCTTCCCGTCTCCTCATCGGTTCCATTTTCTACTTAGTGATACTTATCATACCTGTCCTTAAAACTATGGATGAGACAATTAACTACCTCCTCGCTTAGTGAATTCCAATTACCAACTACTCTTACACTGAAAAAGTATATCCTTGCATCCTGCAGAGATGTTTTCTTACGAAGTTTCAAATTA
>JAXCGZ010012156.1:2500-7500 GCA_037179515.1 Halocaridina rubra
TATATATATATATATATATATATATATATATATATATATATATATATATATATATATATATATATATATATATATATATATATATATATATATATATATATATATATATATATATATATATATATATATATATATATATATATATATATATATATATATATATATATATATATATATATATATATATATATATATATATATATATATATATATATATATATATATATATATATATATATATATATATATATATATATATATATATATATATATATATATATATATATATATATATATATATATATATATATATATATATATATATATATATATATATATATATATATATATATATATATATATATATATATATATATATATATATATATATATATATATATATATATATATATATATATATATATATATATATATATATATATATATATATATATATATATATATATATATATATATATATATATATATATATATATATATATATATATATATATATATATATATATATATATATATATATATATATATATATATATATATATATATATATATATATATATATATATATATATATATATATATATATATATATATATATATATATATATATATATATATATATATATATATATATATATATATATATATATATATATATATATATATATATATATATATATATATATATATATATATATATATATATATATATATATATATATATATATATATATATATATATATATATATATATATATATATATATATATATATATATATATATATATATATATATATATATATATATATATATATATATATATATATATATATATATATATATATATATATATATATATATATATATATATATATATATATATATATATATATATATATATATATATATATATATATATATATATATATATATATATATATATATATATATATATATATATATATATATATATATATATATATATATATATATATATATATATATATATATATATATATATATATATATATATATATATATATATATATATATATATATATATATATATATATATATATATATATATATATATATATATATATATATATATATATATATATATATATATATATATATATATATATATATATATATATATATATATATATATATATATATATATATATATATATATATATATATATATATATATATATATATATATATATATATATATATATATATATATATATATATATATATATATATATATATATATATATATATATATATATATATATATATATATATATATATATATATATATATATATATATATATATATATATATATATATATATATATATATATATATATATATATATATATATATATATATATATATATATATATATATATATATATATATATATATATATATATATATATATATATATATATATATATATATATATATATATATATATATATATATATATATATATATATATATATATATATATATATATATATATATATATATATATATATATATATATATATATATATATATATATATATATATATATATATATATATATATATATATATATATATATATATATATATATATATATATATATATATATATATATATATATATATATATATATATATATATATATATATATATATATATATATATATATATATATATATATATATATATATATATATATATATATATATATATATATATATATATATATATATATATATATATACATATATATATATATATATATATATATATATATATATATATATATATATATATATATATATATATATATATATATATATATATATATATATATATATATATATATATATATATATATATATATATATATATATATATATATATATATATATATATATATATATATATATATATATATATATATATATATATATATATATATATATATATATATATATATATATATATATATATATATATATATATATATATATATATATATATATATATATATATATATATATATATATATATATATATATATATATATATATATATATATATATATATATATATATATATATATATATATATATATATATATATATATATGTATATATATGTATTTTTATCTATTTATCTATATATAAATACATACATACATATATATATATATATATATATATATATATATATATATATATATATATATATATATATATATATATATATATATATATATATATATATATATATATATATATATATATATATATATATATATATATATATATATATATATATATATATATATAAATATATAAACATATATATATATATATATATATATATATATATATATATATATATATATATATATATATATATATATATATATATATATATATATATATATATATATATATATATATATATATATATATATATATATATATATATATATATATATATATATATATATATATATATATATATATATATATATATATATATATATATATATATATATATATATATATATATATATATATATATATATATATATATATATATATATATATATATATATATATATATATATATATATATATATATATATATATATATATATATATATATATATATATATATATATATATATATATATATATATATATATATATATATATATATATATATATATATATATATATATATATATATATATATATATATATATATATATATATATATATATATATATATATATATATATATATATATATATATATATATATATATATATATATATATATATATATATATATATATATATATATATATATATATATATATATATATATATATATATATATATATATATATATATATATATATATATATATATATATATATATATATATATATATATATATATATATATATATATATATATATATATATATATATATATATATATATATATATATATATATATATATATATATATATATATATATATATATATATATATATATATATATATATATATATATATATATATATATATATATATATATATATATATATATATATATATATATATATATATATATATATATATATATATATATATATATATATATATATATATATATATATATATATATATATATATATATATATATATATATATATATATATATATATATATATATATATATATATATATATATATATATATATATATATATATATATATATATATATATATATATATATATATATATATATATATATATATATATATATATATATATATATATATATATATATATATATATATATATAAATATATATAAATAAATAAATAAATATATATATAAATATATATATATAAATATATATATATATATATATATATATATATATATATATATATATATATATATATATATATATATATATATATATATATATATATATATATATATATATATATATATATATATATATATATATATATATATATATATATATATATATATATATATATATATATATATATATATATATATATATATATATATATATATATATATATATATATATATATATATATATATATATATATATATATATATATATATATATATATATATATATATATATATATATATATATATATATATATATATATATATATATATATATATATATATATATATATATATATATATATATATATATATATATATATATATATATATATATATATATATATATATATATATATATATATATATATATATATATATATATATATATATATATATATATATATATATATATATATATATATATATATATATATATATATATATATATATATATATATATATATATATATATATATATATATATATATATATATATATATATATATATATATATATATATATATATATATATATATATATATATATATATATATATATATATATATATATATATATATATATATATATATATATATATATATATATATATATATATATATATATATATATATATATATATATATATATATATATATATATATATATATATATATATATATATATATATATATATATATATATATATATATATATATATATATATATATATATATATATATATATATATATATATATATATATATATATATATATATATATATATATATATATATATATATATATATATATATATATATATATATATATATATATATATATATATATATATATATATATATATATATATATATATATATATAGGCACTATCAACTAAGCCTCCTTTTCTAAATGCTTAATCATTTTAAAGTGATTTGTGGTTATTTTCTTTTCAGAATTGACTTTAATTTCTGCGTGTCTTTATATATTGCAAATGAAGTATTGGGATATGTTGTAGTTGAGCTCCGGTTACAAGAAGAGGTAGAATTAAGAGAATGCTGATGGAATCACTTGAAAATATCATTGATTAAAAATAAAATTATTTAGTGTGCAATTCTGTTTCCCAATTTTGTCACCTCTTAATTTTGTCCTGTAGTTGGAGTTTATAGCTTTAACATTATTTTCTTATTGCTACTGAGGTTGCTTTTGTAATAAATATATATTTTGACTTCATGCATTTTGACTTCATCAATTATTGTTTATTTGCATAAGATATGATTTTACACTATTAAATGAGATGTTAACAAATTGATGTTTAATTGGCGTTCTGGATATCTACTTTCTCGCAGTTATAGGTTCAAGTACAATGTTTCTAGCGATGTATGGGAAAAGATCGAAGTTTTTGCTTTTAATGAAATATATAGGAACCTCTTTCCAGATAATTTTATATCCTGTGATATCACACTATTTGCCCATTTTAGAGAAAATTTACGCTTT
>JAXCGZ010012156.1:15000-27500 GCA_037179515.1 Halocaridina rubra
TGTGAAAACATGAATCATTTTTTTTTACCCCGACAGGGACTCGAACCTAGGACTTATGATTACTAGGTCAAGGCGCTACCACTACACCACAGAAGGTTAAAAGGAATCCAACCTTATAGCTTATATATGCTATGCTTAGGAATGAACGCATTCTAACTGAATGCCACTGTGTTCATATTACAGATTCCGCAACCCCACTCGTGGCTTCATTTTAGCATTTAATTCAATTCCCAATCTCATTCGGGCCATGAAATACAAATAAGCCCATTACATATGTGAAAACATGAATAATTTTTTTTTATTTAAATTTCTTTTTTTTTTTACCCCGACCGGGACTCGAACCTAGGACTTATGATTATTAAGTCAAGGCGCTACCACTACATCACAGAAGGTTAAAAGTAATCCAACCTTATAGCTTATAGCTGCTATACTTAGGAATGAACGCATTCTAACTGAATGCCACTATGTTCATATTACAGATTCCCCAAACTCACTCGTGGCTTCATTTTAGCATTTAATTCAATTCCCAATCACATTCGGGCCATGAAATACATATAAGCACATTACATATGTGAAAACATGAATCATTTTTTTTTTTTACCCCGACCGGGAGTCGAACCTAGGACTTATGATTACTAAGTCAAGGCGCTACCACTACACCACAGAAGGTTAAAAGGAATCCAACCTTATAGCTTATATCTGCTATACTTAGGAATGAACGCATTCTAACTGAATGCAACGATGTTCATATTACAGATTCCCCAACCTCACTCGTGGCTTCATTTTA
Organism: Halocaridina rubra; assembly: GCA_037179515.1. NCBI lineage: Eukaryota > Metazoa > Arthropoda > Malacostraca > Decapoda > Atyidae > Halocaridina > Halocaridina rubra. The sequence goes on from JAXCGZ010012156.1 coordinate 15,788, forward strand.
GCATTTAATTTAATTCCCAATCTCATTCGGGCCATGAAATACAAATAAGCACATTACATATGTGAAAACATGAATCATTTTTTTTTACCCCGACCGGGAAGGGGTAAAAAAAAAAAAAAAAAAAAAAAAGTTGGATTCCTTTTAACCTTCTATGGTGTAGTGGTAGCGCCTTGACTTAGTAATCATAAGTCTTAGGTTCGAGTCCCGGTCGAGGTAAAAAAAAAAATGATTCATGTTTTTACATATGTAATGTGCTTATTTGTATTTCATGGCCCGAACGAGATTGGGAATTAAATTAAATGCTAAAATGAAGCCAAAAGTAAGGTTGGGGTATCTGTAATATGAACATAGTGGCATTCAGTTAGAATGCGTTCATTCCTAAGTATAGCAGATATAAGCTATAAGGTTGGATTCCTTTTAACCTTTTGTGGTGTAGTGGTAGCGCCTTGACTTAGTAATCATAAGTCCTAGGTTCGAGTCCCGGTCGGGGTAAAAAAAAAAAAAAGATTCATTTTTTCACATATGTAATGTGCTTATATATATATATATATATATATATATATATATATATATATATATATATATATATATATATATATATATATATATATATATATATATATATATATATATATACATATATATATACATATATATATACATATATATATATATATATATATATATATATATATATATATATATATATATATATATATATATATATATATATATATATATATATATATATATATATATATATATATATATATATATATATATATATATATATATATATATATATATATATATATATATATATATATATATATATATATATATATATATATATATATATATATATATATATATATATATATATATATATATATATATATATATATATATATATATATATATATATATATATATATATATATATATATATATATATATATAGATATATAGATATATATATATATATATATATATATATATATATATATATATATATATATATATATATATATATATATATATATATATATATATATATATATATATATATATATATATATATATATATATATATATATATATATATATATATATATATATATATATATATATATATATATATATATATATATATATATATATATATATATATATATATATATATATATATATATATATATATATATATATATATATATATATATATATATATATATATATATATATATATATATATATATATATATATATATATATATATATATATATATATATATATATATATATATATATATATATATATATATATATATATATATATATATATATATATATATATATATATATATATATATATATATATATATATATATATATATATATATATATATATATATATATATGATTCTATTTCACGGGAAGCACGGGAAGTATGGAGAAATATTGAGGAAAAGATAGATTTCTTTATTTTGAGAAAATGACCATAATAAAAATGCGTATAGGATAGGTTATTTGTGGGATTTCTAATCTATCAAACCTCATTGAAAAAGGTTTCATGTAATAAAATGGCTAAGAATGGCAAGCTATTATTATTTTCTTTTTCTAACGCTTATTTAATAGAGAGACCTCAATTATTCACCTCTGTCAAAATCTCCTGGATGTTAATATCAATTGTGGAAATTCAAATTACATCATCAACATAGCGAAGGCACCGAAAATTATCATTTTTTGTGATAGTAGTTTTTAGGTAATTTTTCAATGAGGTTTGATGTTTTTAGAAAACCCACAAATTATCTACCCTATGTGCACTTTTATTTTCGTCCTAATATCAAAATAAAGAAATCTATCTTTTCTTCAATATTTCTCTGTGCTCTCCGTACTGTATGCCCAAAAAGCCTTGATGATGAATTTGATAAAATCTTTGATATTGGAAATATTAATGTTACCCCAGTTGGTTCTTAAATATCTGCTTCTGTGCTGCAAAACGCAAATCTCACAGACCTCCCCTCCCTGACACTAATGTGGTTTCGAATTTTAAAAAATACCCTAATTATTTCCTTTTTTTCAGGGATGTCATAGCTTAGTCAAGATTTTGAGAAATTTAAATGTCCGTTTAGTTTTCATATATGAAAATGCTTTTTGCTATATGTTGATTGAAAATAGTCCTCTTCCCATTTCCAATATTATCTATTAGATTCCTTGTAAAGATTGTTATAAGTATTTTGTAGGCCAGACTAGCAAATCATTAGATTTTCGTGTCAATAAAAATGGTTAGTCTTCCAGTGCTTTATAAAAGGGGTATGCTGATGGCAATCACCATACTTACTGGAACAATTCCTCTATCTTTGACAGTTTTTTCTGTCTGTCGTTTTCCTTTGTGTGACATTACCTCATCTTTGTCTAGTCCTTAACCTTTTTCTTTTCTTTCGAGACTATACATGCAAAAAAAATCACCATTTACTATTTTGGATGCCTTTACCTAACCACCAGAACACCCTAAGATTATGCAACATAAAGATTATGCTGAAAAACTACACCTAGAAACAAAAACGACATTTAACAAGATGAAGCTACTAAATATTGGGCTGACTGATGACCTTTCCATCACTGGAGCTATAAACAGAAGAAAGCTGTGAAAACGCCAAGTTGGAACCAACCTCTCAGGATTAAACTTGCATTCAAAGACATAGGAATAAAGTCATGTCTAATGGTAAAACGAGAAAAATTACAAGCACTAGGTACTTACGTGTTGATATATGTTAAAGTAACTGAAATTGGAAAGGATCATTTTGATTATTCATTAGAAGACAAGACAACAGCACTGATTTTATTCAATAAGAGTAGCAGAATTGACTACAGATGTTTTCAGACTTATAACATAAGGAAAACAGAAACCCATGCAACATATGGAAAACAATACATGACACTGAAGATCAACTACACCCACTTGAAAACAGCATACGATAACTATTCCATCTCTATAAAATGGATATATGTAATAATGCTGAGAAGGAGCTTTAGATTTATTCTACCAGACTAGCAGTGAATCTGCCGAGTGTCAATATTCCACATGACGGTCATTCAATAATTAAAAAGTCAAATTTCCAAAAGTAGTTACAGTGAGCAGACGAAACTACCCAATGAACTGTTGACAAAAGCATCTTATAGAATTAAAAAGGTGAGTCAAATTCTTCAAGAGGTTAGAGCCTTTAATTGTCTCACATTTTTACCTATCACTTCACAAAGCTTCAGTCTTAATAAACAAGAATTTAAGAATATCATCATTTTGCGGTATGGATGGCCAATTGAGGGTCTAGCCAACCATTCCACATGAGAAGATTCTTTGGTTTAAGAAATATGGTATGAGTTATGGGTAGGATTTATCCATATAAGACATAGCAGATTACTGGATTTAATCGCTAAAGGACTAGTAGAGCTCTGCATTGATGTAATTCCTAAGCGGTTCTAGGACAATTCACCTTAAAGCAATTTGCCGCAGGACAATTTTCTGTAGGACAACTCGCTGTAAGACAAATCACTGTATAGATATTCCGCCGCAAGGACATTTTGCCGCAAAGCATAGAGGATGACTTATAAAAACAGTAGGAAAAAAAATGAGAGATGAAAATACAAAGTACTTAGTGGGCATACATACACTTTATTTTTAAAGCTATATTTTGAGAGCTAAAAAGCATATAAATTCATTGCAATGCACGCAAATAATGTCGTTTTTTTTATTTCGATCGAGACCCTCTAACAATGCTTAGTATGCGCTTATAAACATCTTTGTATTTTTTTTTTTAAGTTTCTCCTCTTGTGCTATAGATTATCTTCTTTTTAGAAAGAGATTCTTCATTACGAAAGAGATTGATAAGCTTCCATATATCTGGACGAGTATTTGTAACGGATGCTTGCAGTGCATTATGAAAGCCTTCTATGCTATTATTGGTGTTAGGCAGATGATTTAGGGCCTTTCATACACATGCCAAAGCTCAATAGGGAAAGTAGGAGGTACTCTACGTCTCCGTGATCCCCTGCCTCTCTCCCCACCAGTCTAATGCGTTTCCAAATATCCCACAATTTCTTATGGGAAATCGCCGTCATCCACAAGCTCTATAAATGCATCGATGATGTATGGAGGCGGGGTGAATGCGAGTGCCATAAGGCACTTTACTTTTGTGTTAAAATCACTGTCAGTTTGATATCACATCTTAAGCCCAATATCTGTCATCTTTCTGTTAAATTTTTACATAAATGAAAATAAACAGCCTTTTAAATTTGTGGATGGAAAGTTATCATGAAAACTCTGAAAACTAACTTGTTCAATATCAATCATTAGAGTTTGAGGTCTTAGGGACTCGTGCAAATCTTTAACCTTTTGAAAAAAAAAACTATTGTGTCACGAGTTTTATTCGGAAAGAGACCATAAATCCGTGGGATGCATGAATGGCCTATAAAGACATGTAGAATATGTAACTGATAATAGATTTCAGGACTAACCTTAAATGTTCCCTCGCATGCCCAATTCTTATTTATTTTTAGATCTTGCAGCCCTGCGGCCGTACCAAAAATCAACATTGTTTTCGTCTTCCACCCCAGTATCGTATAGTAAAAATCTTTCCACGTTTTGACGACACGTAAATTCTTCGGGAAATTCATAACCGTTTCTTGATCTAGGTATGGGAGGGACCTTTCCTTCCATATGTCTCCGTATTCTAGTGTTCCTTCATTAACATGAAGTTGATGGCATAAGGGAGTGTCCTTCATCTTCTAATTTCCCACATGCGTCATGAATTAAAAATTATACCAATTATGGTAATAAAAGATTGGGTATTGTTTTACCCCAAATGCAAGCAGCACAAGCATCAACCAGGCAGAATTATTCTCTTCCTCTCCATTTGAAATAGTCGGTTATCTATTTATCTTTAAAATGAAAATTGGAAAAGAGAAATATAGCAAAATTAGCCGGTAAAGCATTGCTAGAGGAAATTTTTTTTCAAATATCCACTAAATCTGTAACCTAATCTTCCGATTTACTTCGGGAGTGATACTCAAGTATAATAACATTGAATAAATAATAACATTACTAATGATTACCTTATATTATATAATAAGAAGATTATCAGTTGAATGAGTTATACTTAATACTAGATTAATACATGAAGCCTATGCCAATGTTCATCTTTCAATCGAGGGTTGAATATAGCCTCCGTTATTAATAGCAAATGCTCCATTAGCAAACAACTTTAATCTTTATCAGAACTCAGTGTTCAATATTCATTGATATCATGAATCGAGAGGAAAGCTGCTTATTACTAATCTAATAGAGAATGGAATGGAAACTCTGGTAAATCAGAGATGATAATTATAAAATCATATTTAATTATTACCAAAGTTCAATATTCCATATGGATCTTGAACAAGATTTGAAAGTGGTGGTACAATATCAGCATACTACATTAAAGCATTAGAAAAGTTGCTTATTATGTGGTGATTGTAAGCATTGCGAATTTCATCATAAGAAATAGATGGAGACATATCAATATCAATGACAAAAGTCATTATATTGAGCTATATATATCCATCTATCTATCTATCTATCTATCTATCTATATATATATATATATATATATATATATATATATATATATATATATATATATATATATATATATATATATATATATATATATATATATATATGAATAATTTTTTACCCCGACCGGGACTCGAACCTAGGACTTATAATTACTAAGTCAAAGCGCTACCAACTACACACCACAGAAGGTTAAATGGAGTCCAACCTTATAGCTTATATCTGCTATACTTAGGGATGAACGCATTCTAACTGAATGCCACTATGTTCATATTACAGATTCCATAACCTCACTCGTGGCTTCATTTTAGCATTTAATTCAATTCCCAATTTCATTCAGGTCATACAATAACCAAGCATGCACATTACATATGTGAAAACATGAATAATTTTTTACCCCGACCGGGACTCGAACCTAGGACTTATAATTACTAAGTCAAGGTGCTACCAACTACACACCACAGAAGGTTAAAAGGAATCCAACCTTAAAGCTTATATCTGCTATAATTAGGGATGAACGCATTCTAACTGAATGCCACTATGTTCATATTACAGATTCCCCAACCTCAAATAAGCACATTACATATGTGAAAACATGAATCATTTTTTACCCCGACCAGGACTCGAACCTAGGACTTATGATTACTAGGTCAAGGCGCTACCACTACACCACAGAATGATTCATGTTTTCACATATGTAATGCGCATATTTGATAATTTCATGGCGTGAATGAGATTGGGAATTGAATTAAATGCTAAAATGAAGCCACGAGTGAGGTTGGGGAATTTGTAAAATGAACATAGTGGCATTCAGTTAGAATGCGTTCGTTCCCAAGCATAGCAGATATAAGCTGTAAGGTTGGATTCCTTTTAACCTTCTGTGGTGTAGTGGTAGCGCCTTGACTTAGTAATCATAAGTCCCAGGTTCGAGTCCCGGTCGGGGTAAAAAATGATTCATGTTTTCACATATGTAATGTGCTTATTTGATAATTTCATGGCCTGAATGAGATTGGGAATTGAATTAAATGCTAAAATGAAGCCACGAGTGAGGTTGGGGAATCTGTAATATGAACATAGTGGCATTCAGTTAGAATGCGTTCATTCCTAAGTATAGCAGATATAAGCTATAAGGTTGGATTCCTTTTAACCTTCTGTGGTGTAGTGGTAGCGCCTTGATTTAGTAATCATAAGTCCTAGGTTCGAGTCCCGGTCGGGGAAAAAAATGATTCATGTTTTCACATATGTAATGCTCTTATTTGATAATTTCATGGCCCGAATGAGATTGGGAATTGAATTAAATGCTAAAATGAAGCCACGAGTGAGGTTGGGGAATCTGTAATATGAACATAGTGGCATTCAGTTAGAATGCGTTCATTCCCAAGTATAGCAGATATAAGCTGTAAGGTTGGATTCCTTTAAACCTTCTGTGGTGTAGTGGTAGCGCCTTGACTTAATAATCATAAGTCCTAGGTTCGAGTCCCGGTCGGGGTAAAAAATTATTCATGTTTTCACATATGTAATGTGCTTATTTGATAATTTCATGGCCCGAATGAGATTGGGAATTGAATTAAATGCTAAAATGAAGCCACGAGTGAGGTTGGGGAATCTGTAATATGAACATAGTGGCATTCAGTTAGAATGCGTTCATTCCTAAGTATAGCAGATATAAGCTATAAGGTGGGATTCCTTTTAACCTTCTGTGGTGTAGTGGTAGCGCCTTGACTTAGTAATCATAAGTCCTAGGTTCGAGTCCCGGTCGGGGTAAAAAATGATTCATGTTTTCACATATGTAATGCGCTTATTTGATAATTTCATGGCCCGAATGAGATTGGAAATTGAATTAAATGCTAAAATGAAGCCACGAGTGAGGTTGGGGTATCTGTATTATGAACATAGTGGCATTCAGTCAAAATGCGTTCATTCCAAAGTATAGCAGATATAAGCTATAAGGTTGGATGCCTTTTAACCTTCTGTGGTGTAGTGGTAGCGCCTTGACTTAGTAATCATGAGTCCTAGGTTCGAGTCCCGGTCTGGGTAAAAAAAAAAAGATTCATATATATATATATATATATATATATATATATATATATATATATATATATATATATATATATATATATATATATATATATATATATATATATATATATATATATATATATATATATATATATATATATATATATATATATATATATATATATATATATATATATATATATATATATATATATATATATATATATATATATATATATATATATATATATATATATATATATATATATATATATATATATATATATATATATATATATATATATATATATATATATATATATATATATATATTACATATATATATATATATATATATATATATATATATATATATATATATATATATATATATATATATATATATATATATATATATATATATATATATATATATATATATATATATATATATATATATATATATATATATATATATATATATATATATATATATATATATATATATATATATATATATATATATATATATATATATATATATATATATATATATATATATATATATATATATATATATATATATATATATATATATATATATATATATATATATATATATATATATATATATATATATATATATATATATATATATATATATATATATATATATATATATATATATATATATATAGTGTAGGCACAGTCAAACCAACGTTTAGGGTAAGAGAAAACATTTGTAGAAGAGGGGATGTACGCCTCCATACCAGAGGTCATGATCTCAGCAACTTTTAGAGTTATCTGATCAGGGTTGTGGGACCGAAAGCAATAGTCATCCGAAATGAGTCAAAGAGGAAGCAATGCAAATTTTCATGTTTGGTACGCTCAAAGTGCCGAAGGTGGCGCTGAGTAGGAGGGACTGGTGAAGAGGAAGCAAAAATGGAAACATTTGAGATCATTGACTGGTCAGATTTAATAAGAGGAAAAAGCACAGAATAAGAATAGTTTCAAGGGCTAGAAGTAAGAAATAGGTCAAGAATATATGTTGCTTGTTCATGGCGATCATGATCACGAGGTGGATATCCTCCCACATCAGTGTGAGAAGAATGAAGCCACTCACTGTGGTGTACATTAAAGTCTCCAATGTAGAAAACTTCGGGCTGTGGGTGAGAGGATAACAAGGACTCATGGCTCGATGACAGATATTCAAAGAAAGACACAAACTCGGTGGAGTTTGGAGATCAGTGGCAGAAGCAAAGGAAAATAGTGGTAGTGGAGAGAAAGACTTTTAGCCTGAGAACATCAAAGTCAGGAGATTCAAGGTTCATGAGCCTCGCAATAGGAATGTTAGTGTTGTAGTATGCACAGACCCCACCTTTGGAACGAAAACGAGTATATAGCTTATAGTGAGAGATTTAAAATAGGTCAGTGGAAGCATGCATAGACAGCTGAGTTTCAGATAGGAGGAGGAAGCTAGGGAGGAAAGCACTCAAGTGCTGTTCCACGGATGAAAGATTAAATTTCAGATTACGAATGTTAGAGTAGTAAATAGTAAAAGAAGCAGATTTATTGGGAGGTGCAAGGTTAAGGGAAGAACCATTACAACCACTAGGCGTGTCTGCCCTCATGATAATAGTGGAGTCAACACGATCCCCTGAGATTCTTTGTACCCCTTTATGCCAGGTAATGGGGTCATTGAATGTGATATCTCTAAGGCTTTTGACAGAGTCTGGCACAAGTGTCTGTTGGCCAAACTCCCACTCTATGGCTTTACCCCTTCTATCTGTTCTCTGAATTTCAGCTTTCTCTCTGACCATTTTATATCTGTAGTAGTTGATGGTGCGACATCTAGCCCTTTCTCTATTAACAGTGGTGTTCCACAGTGCTCTGTTCTTTCACCTACTCTGTTCCTTCTCTTCTTCAATGATCTTCTACAATCCCCATCTTCCTCTCTTCTTCGTGCCTTTTCTGATGATCCTACCCTTCACTTTTCTTTTGCCTTTTTTCACAACCTTCATCTGCTACTCGTAATCAGTCTCGTATCACTTTTTCTTCTACTCCTAACTCCGATTTGCATAAATTATCTGAGTGGGGCATTCAAAATTTACTTAAATTCAATTCCTCCAAGACAGTTTCTGTCTATCTCTTTATCTTCTTCTCCTCCTGATAACCCTATTGTCTTCGAAACTAACGAAATTTACCCTCTTAATTCTGTTAACATATAAGGAATCTATATAGCCTATAACTTTTCTTAAAGAAATCACATAATCCAAATTTCTAAATCTTCATCTATAAAATTGGGGATTCAGTTTCGTTTACGTCAATACTTTTCCTCCTTACAGCTACTTAAAATTTACAAAGGTCTTATCCGTCCCTGCTTAGAATACTGCTCACACATCTGGGGTGCTTCTTATTATACTTATCTCCATGATAGGGTTGAATCTAAGGCAGTCAGACTCATTAATGATCCTTCTCTTACTTCTAATCTAGATTCTCTCTCTCTTCGCTGTAAGGTATCTTCCTTTTCTCTTTTCTATCTCTACTACTTCCATCGCTGCTGCAACAAGTTGGCGAGTTGCATCCCTCCCCCACTGCTGAGGCCGCATAAGACTTGCCAAGCGGCCTCATCTCACAGGTACTGTGTGGAGATTTGTAGCTTGCGGATTGGTCGGTGCAGCGACTGCTTCTTCCCATCTACCTCCAGACTCTGAAACTCTCTTCCTCCTTCTGTCTTAACTAATTCTTTTGACCTTTCATCATTCAAAAAGCAGATCTATCTTCATCTCATGGCCTATTCTTCCATATCTCTGAGTCCTCTGTCCTTTGACTGTTTTTTTATGTCTGTTGTTTTCCTTAGTGTGACATTACTTCAACTCTGCCTTGTCCTTAACCCTTTTCTTTTCCTTCATCTTGGTATTTTCTAGTGCTCGGGAATTTATTGATGGGGGCAGTTTCTGCCCGTCCCGGTGTCAAAAAGAAATAAAATAAAATAAAATATTATATATATATATATATATATATATATATATATATATATATATATATATATATATATATATATATATATATATATTATTGTATGCATGTATGGTTGCATGAATTTATGTATTTAGGTATGTTTGTACTTATGAATGCATGCATGTATGAATGCATGTATGCATGTATGTATGCATGTGTCCATATGTATGTATGTATGTATGTATGTATGTATGTATGTATGTATGTATGTATGTATGTATGTATGTATGTATGTATGTATGTATGTATGTATGTATGTATGTATGTATGTATGTATGTATGTATATATGGGTGGATGGATGAATGTATGTATTAATGGATGAATATATATAGGAATGTATGCATATATACATGTATGTATGCATGCATGGATGAATATATGCATATGTCCATGTATGTATGTATGTATATATATTTGTTTGTATGTATGTATGCATGTATATATTTATATATGTATGTATGTGTGTACATATGTATGTATGTTTGCATGCATGTTTTTATGAATGTATGTATTAATGGATGAATAGATATAGGGATGTATATATATATGCATGTATGTATTCATATATGCATGAATGTATGCATGTGACCTAGTATGTATGTATATATACTTGTTTATATGTATATATGTATATATATGTATGTATGTATGTATGTATGTGTTCATGAATGAAAGTATGTATGTATGTATTATGTATGCATGTATAAAAGTATGTATGTATGTATGCATGCATGTATGTATTTATGTATGTATGTATGTTTGTGTTGCATGTATGTATATATGCATTAATGTAATTATGTATGTAATTATGTATGTGTATGTATGTACGTATGGTTGCAAATATGCATAGAATGAATGTATTTATGCATGGTTATCTTTTATAGGCATGTGTAATTGCTAGTTTCCTTGCCTGTATGCATGTTAATGGAGAAATGGGTTTAACTAAAGGCCGAGGTAAATAACAATGATAGCACATTCCTCGTCTATATGCCCATCAAATAGCAATGTCAAAATAAGGATGTAGACCGACGACCTCCTAATGAATTCTCCAATTTAAT